>JAPMLY010002712.1:0-41252 GCA_026401115.1 Tetraselmis chui
TCCTAACTGACAGTGCGTGCTCCCTCCGTCTCATACAAGGATACCTTAACTGCCCCTCCGCTTATAGGCATAACATCCACCGCGACACACTCCTCTCTATCACACACACCATCATCACCCGCTGCAACGCAGGCATCCGCACACATCTCGGGAAAATTAAAGCACACAACCACTCACTCGGCAACGACCACGCTGACGCACTCGCTAACCAGATAGCGGATGGCCAAACACCAAACACCACATACAACACAGGCTCCGACGTGTCCATTGGTCACTGGACCTGGCCTTACACCCTCATACCACAGACTCAAGGGGCACCCATACCTTACAAATACACAAACCTCAAAGCCGACGCACACACCCACAGCTGCAAACACACACTTACACCCCTCTCACAAACATCCAAACACGGCGCCCTCCTCGCCCGCGCCGCGGCAGACGGCGCCGACTTCACCTTCCACAAAAAACACGCAACACTCACCAACACCCAATTCACCCACAAACAAGAGTTCATATGGGGCGTCCACAACACCCGCCTCCTCACACACAACCCCACCATGAGATGTCCCATGTGTGGCCAATTCACCAGCAACGGCCACATGGCCGGTAACTGCCCTTCCATGTCTGGCCTAAGACAGGACCGTCACAACAGCGCGCTACAACTCCTACTCTCCCTCCTGGAACGCCACAACGGAGGACGCTGGGAGACTATCACTGCAGACTTCGGTAACAAACCCATCAAGTCCTTCACCCGCCCCACCCCCCCCTCCACCCCCCTCGACTGCCACCCTCCACACCCCACCCACATGCCCACCCGCCTTGTTGACGCAGACGAAGGTCTCTCGCCCGACTCTCTAACCTCGTGCCCCGCTATCCTCCCCCCCGAAATCCTCCCACCTGCACTACGTCCCCCGGCGCACAAACCCGATTTCATACGCCTCCTCGAACCTCGCTTCGTAGGTCACAACAACGGCCGCCGCCGATACTCATCTATCAGGAAAATACAGATAGGGGAATGGAAGTACTGCACCGACCACAACCTCTCACACACAGCTAGCTTGATTAGGGACAAATACACACCCCTCGCAAACGCCATCCGAAACCACTGGCCAGGTACCGAAGTCGATATCTTACCCATAGTCATGAGCCGCACGGGAACCCCGCACTCGACCACCATAGCAAGTCTCACCTCCCTCCTCACCCTCCGCACCGACCCTCCCGACAAACTAATCACCAAAGCACGACTCGACACATCTCGCATCCTTTCTTCACTCCACGCACACACCGTCCAATGGCTACATTATCTCCTCCTCGTCTACCGCACCAAATCACGCACGACCACTCGCCGAGCCTCCGCATAACGCACCTCCCCAAGCCATCCTTGCACACCGCTTTGTTTGACATAGTTGGGAGGGCCCAGAGACAGCAGCCGACGCATCCGGCCTTTGGTGAAAAACCGGCGCATACGGTACATGTTGTAAACAATTTCAATTTCAATTTCAATTTCAATGCACGCGACCAGGCCCGATGGGACCTAGCTCTGGTGGATGTTGGCGGCGGACAGGGACGTCCGGACGCTCGGAGGGGCGCGATGTGGCGCGCCGCCTACCGGGGAAGAGGCTTTTTGTAAGCGATGTGTTGCTTTGGTGTGTCGCAGTACTGTGACGGGTACATGTGTGGTATTTGAAGTGGATGGCGCGATAGCTGTCGGGGGGATAAAATTCAAATCCCTAGAAGCTGCGCCTTTGAGTGTGTACCGTCTGGTGTCGCTACGGATCCACTGACCATTTTGAGCTAGGCTCGTGTGGGGAGAGGTGAATGGTACACGCTGTTCAGCGGCCCTGTCCACCTGTCTTGCGCTCGATGGGAGGCCAGGCCCAGAGCGAAGACGATCGGCGTTGCTCATTCGAGCTACCGACCCATCCCCGTTTTTCGGTTCAGTAGTACTTTAGTAGTAATTTGGATCTTTTTACTGTCTTTAGTGACGGTAGGATACGTTTTGTAAGCACTTGAAACTCTACCAAGAGTTCCCTGCTCGGACACAACGTTCTACTCGTTAGTCGTTGGAGACCCGAGCTCAGCAAGAGGTGGTTGCTCCAACTCCTTGGCATGTCCACATGTGGTTAGTCGACGCTGATTGTGCTTTTTACGATCCGAATTCGCCTACAGTACCTGACCAACCCACTTCGGTACATGTACCTCTTGTCGCCTCGGACGAGTCCATCGCTACGCTACAATAATTTTCTCCACCATCTACAACACTACTAACAGACCTCACGGAAGCTCGACCGTTAATTCGAACCGAGTTGACTGTGAAAACTCATGACGGTGGACACCAAATTTCTGGCTTGGTGGATTGCGCAGCCACTCTTGACTTCGTTTCTGAGGACTTCGTACGACACTTTGCTTTACAGACTCGAAAGTCTCTAACCAAGACCCATGTTCGACTTGCCAACGGACAACGTGTGACTTCTTCGATTGTCTGTGATGTTACTTTTGAGCTGGCTCGTCACGAATTTCAACGGACTTTTTACGTCCTACGTGATTTACGTGTTGTTGATTTAATCATGGGTTTACCATGGCTTGACGACGAACATGCCTCTCTACATTTTGGTTCTACCAAGGTTTTTACTCTTATGGATGGCACATCAGTGGAGACTCAGCTAGAGGAACGACGTCCTGAGTGTGTACTCATGTCGTCTACCAAAGTTCAGAAACTCATGCGCAAGACGCGCCGCAATAGGGGACGTAACGCTGAATTCTACCTAATTGAACTTACGCCAGCCGCCGACCAACCAACTGACTTTTATACTAGAGAGGAGCTTAACGGAGAACAACGTGACAACTTCCGGTCGTTTCTCTACGATTACTTCCCGGAGTTACTGCAACATGTGGACTCCCCACATGTAAGCTGACAGTGGGATCATCCCATTGAAACAACAGGCCCAATGAAACATCAGCGGCTGAACAGATTGTCACATGCAGAGCGCGCTGAGCTAAACCGACAGCTCAAAGACGCCGTGGACGCTAGTTTAATACGTCCCAGTTATAGTGAGTTCGGCTCGCCAATTCTTTTTCTGCGCAAGGCTGACGGCTCGCTTCGACTGTGCATTGCCTACCGTGGTCTTAATGAAGTTACGCATAAAGATGCTTACCCACTTCCGCGTGTGGACGACACGCTCGATGAACTTCAGGACGCGAACTTCTACACTCATCTCGACCTCGCCTCAAGCTTCTGCCAAGTTCGAGTGCGTGATCAGTACATCGAT
This sequence comes from Tetraselmis chui, assembly GCA_026401115.1. Classification (NCBI taxonomy): domain Eukaryota; kingdom Viridiplantae; phylum Chlorophyta; class Chlorodendrophyceae; order Chlorodendrales; family Chlorodendraceae; genus Tetraselmis; species Tetraselmis chui. The sequence goes on from JAPMLY010002712.1 coordinate 3,270, forward strand.
AGGACGGCGTTTCAGACCCCTGATGGCTTAATGGAATGGGTCGCCATGCCGTTCCGATTGTGCAATGCACCGGCTACGTTCCAGCGGATGATGAATGACATTCTTCGCGACTTTTTAAATTAGTTCGTTACTGTCTACCTCGACGGCGTCAGTATTTACAGTCGCGCTCATGAGGAAAACCTGGTACACTTGCGTCTCGTGCTACAACGATTTAAGGAGAAGGGCTTGAAGTTACGCCCTTAAGAAATGCTTCTTCGGTCTTCAAGAGATGGTATATCTTGGCTATAATGTGTCCGCTGGTAAAATTTCGGTTTCAACAAAGAAAGTCGAGGCCATTGCAGATTGGCCAGTGCCTACAACGCAGAAGGAGGTTCGCAGTTTCGTACAGTTTTGCAAATTCTATGCCAGATTTACTCATCATTTCAGCGACCTTACGGCTCCATTGACGGACTTACTCCGGAAGTCCCAACCACAGAAGGTTACGCTGACGCCTCCCTATTTGGAAGCCTTTGAGACTCTCAAGTTACGGCTAATTTCCGCGCCAGCTTGATCCTTCCGGAGGTCGGCTCGGACGCGACGTTCACCGTAGCTACAGATGCTTCATTAGTGGGGATTGCAGCAGTCACGTTGCAAGACCAAGGAGGAGGCCTTCAACCAGTCTCTTACTTGGCGCGTAAGCTGAACCCAGCTCAGCGTGGTAACACTTACTCTGAGTACGACTTAGAAGCTTTGGCCGTATGCGAAGCTGTCAAGCATTGGAGGTGCTATCTTGAAGGATGCTCTAAGTTCCTTGTCGTAACAGACCACGACACACTGCGACATCTACTCAAGCAACCGAACAAAAGGCTGAACAAGCGGCAAGCAAGATACCTGCGGGATTCGCAACCGTTTTTGAGCTCGATGACACTTGCATATCGCAAGGGAGCTCTGAACGAAGCTGACCCGTTAAGTTGGCGTCCAGACTTCGTACTCAGGCCACATTTCTAATATTTTGGGATGGTGAGCTTCCGTCATATCGAGAATTACGACGGAAGTCCCAGCTGTTGTCTGAAGACGCACAGTTAAACTTAATGACAGTTAACGCGTTGCAGCTAAGCCCTGAGTTCGCTGATCTCATTCGCGAGGGGTACTCCCAAGACTCGTTTTATGGGGACGAGGGTGAGTGGACGAAAGACAGCCGGATAGAAGCCATAGTTGGATATTTTTGGCGCCTCGATCGTCTTTGTATTCCGCGGAACTCTGACATAAACTTTGATCACAAAGATGCACGAAAGTTCGTCAGCTGGTCATAGAGGAGTTGCTAACACTCTTGCTAATGCGCTCGACAGATTCTGGTGGAAACGACTTCGCCAAGATGTGAAAGATTTTTGTGAGCGTTGCGTCGTGTGTCGACGAGCAAAGATTCAACCGCAGATGGCTGCGACTCTTTACCCATTACATGTTCCACCCAGACCGTGGCACACAGTTGGTCTTGACTACTTGACACACTTGCTTGAGAGCAATGGCTTTAACCGTGTGCTGATTGTAGTAGATCATTTGACTCGAATGGTCAATTTTCTGTCGTGTACAGAGATTGTTACTGCCGAAGAAACTGCAACTTTGTTTTTACATGGAGTCTACCGATTACATGGACTGCCCCGTGTGCTAATCAGTGACCGCGACCTGAAATTCGTCAGTGGCTTCTGGCAAACACTTTGGCGACGCCTCGGAACGCGCCTGAACATGTCTTCCAGTCGACACCCGGAGACAGACGAACTGACGGAGCGAGTGAACAGCACATTCAAATAGCTTCTTCGTTGCTTATGTTGTTATGACGATTGTGATTGGACAAATCTCCTACCGCAGGTGGAATTTGCGTACAACGCCTCTCGTGCACTCGGAATTGAATACACCCCGTTTGAGGCTAATTTTGGGTTCTCTCTTGAGGAGCCTCCATACATGATGTTTAGCATGCGACCGTCAATTCCAGTTTCGCAAGACGCAACATAGCGGTTACGATTGTTACAAGAAGTGCACACCATGGTACGCCATGTGCTACAGCTACACAAGGACGAGATGCAAGCACGCACATAACCGTCTACAACACCACACTTCGTGAGAGGAAACAAGGTGTCAGTCGTCACAACAAACTTTTTTCTACGCGGACAGCCCAACAAGAAACTCAGAGACAGACAGCTTGGACCTTTTACAGTGGAGGAGCAAATTGGGAAACACAGTTATAAATTTAAACTTCTAGCGACAGTACGCTTACATCATGTGTTCCATGCGAACAATTTACGACCGTGCTCTACCGCTCCACTACGACCAGCTGTCCCGGTGACTGTTCCTGAAGGAGACGATGAGGAGTTTGACGTCTTGCACATCTCTGCTGTGTGAATCAAGTCGTTACCATGACGACGAGGCAAATATTTGCTCTTCATGACGCACTTCAACGATGACGACATTCCACCTGTCTGGCATTGATTGAACGAGAGACACCGAACAACGGCGTTACAAGATTTCTTGGAGACGCCCCAATGGCACAAGTTTACCAAGACTCGGGCGTACATCGATTTCATGCACGCTCACCTTGCGCGCATTCCCGAGTCCCATTAACTGCTTCAATAAAGGAGCTTAGACCACGGAGGTCTGCCTCACGGCGGCCTCACATATCTGTCAAGAGTGGGAGGGTACGAATGTGACGAGTACATTCCTCCAACAGTACATTGCAAAACGTTGTAAAGGTACTCGCTACTAATTCTAATTCGTGCAAAAAAACGCATCCTACCGTCACTAAAGACAATAGTGAGATCCAAAGTACTACTGCACCGCAAAACGGGGATGGGTCGGTAGCTCGAATTAGCAACGCCGACCGTCTTCGCTCAGGGCTTGGCCTCTCAATGAGCGACATACTAGTGGACATAGGGCTCGTTGAACAACATGCACCGTCCACCTCTTCCCAACCGAGCCTCGCTTACCCGGGTCAGTGGATCCGTAGAGACACCAGACGGTACAAACAGCAAGGCGCAGCTTTCAGAGTTTTGAAAATAGTCCACCCGACAGCTCTCGCGCCACCCACTTTAAAATCCAAACGTGTACCCACCTCAGTACTACGAACAAACGATTCCATCCATCGATTACAAAAATCCCCCCCAAGGGAGAGGCGCGCCACATTGCGCCCCACAGAGCGTCCGGACGTTCACGTCCGCCGTCAACACCCACCAAACCCATGCCCCATCAGACGTGGTCGTGTGCCGCCAACACACGCAACCCACTACGACTCCAACTCGAAACCATACCACAAACCATCCTTTCAACAAACAACACAACGAACCCCACGCGGTCAAAATGTCCTCGACCTCTACCTTTCTCCCCACTTACAGAGAGGTGCTCATGCGGGATTGCCCGGAGCATGCGCCTACTGCGGACCTCTCCAACCCAAGGACCCGCCTCGAGGGACATCCGCTCGCCCCGTTCCTCACGGTACCTCAACCACCCCCAGCCAAGCAAAACCTGGGCACAGTTTTGGATCCCTCCCCTAGTCGAGGCCTCCAAACTCCTTTGGTCCTAGCACCCCCTGGTCAACTACAAACCTAGGGCCGGCCGACGACCTCTCATCACGTATGATCGACTCATACCTCCTCACATGCCAGTACTCCACCTCCCCCCCCACCTCGCCCGCTTCTTGATGCATGGTGTCTTCCTCCCGGACTCGACTCACCCTTCGGGAGATTCTCTCGCCCTGCTCGGCAGCCCGTCGCTGGCTGCTCGACAGCCTCAACCATATCGACGACCTCCCCACTCGCGTTGAAAATATAATCGGCCGCGAACTCGTCCACCAATCGCGCTGGACAGCGAGCACCACTCGCACCCACCACCCGACGGCACCATCGTCATACAACGTCACCCCCCTGCCCGTCGACCTAGAGTCGGGCTTACGACACCTGCCCCAAACTCTCCCACCGCCGATTGAAAATTAAAAGCGGCCTCCTACCCCCCGCCGGCGCCGCCTCCACCCTCCACCGCATTACTAGACCCGATAAAACTACCGCATCCTCTCCCTCCGACGTCATTGACGCGGTACACTCTCACTTCGCCACCGAACTCGGCCGCGCCACCCCGCACGAACTGCCCACCCCCCCGTGGGAACTCCCCGACAACCCCGACAACTTTACCATCGAACCCCGCGGTGACCCCTCTCTCACCCTTGCCGACATGATTACCCGTGACACTTTCGATAAAACCCTCAACTCCCTAGGCACCGGCAAAGCCCCCGGCCCCAACGGTATCCCCAATGAAATAATCAAATTCCTACCACCGGCGACCCGCTCCGCCCTCTTCTCTCTCCTCTCCCTCCTCGCCCACAAATCCTACACCCCTCCTGATTGGTGCCACAGCACAACATGCCTCCTACATAAAAAAGGCGACCCCTCATTCCTCGACAACTACCGCCCTATCGCCCTCATGAATGACCTCCTTAAACTATGGACAACACTAATCAAAGATGCAGGCTCGAAATACGCCGAAACCCATGGCATTCTCAGCGACCAACATGACGGATTCCGACAACACCGTAGCATCCACGACGCCCTCTCCTCCCTCATCATGACGATGGAGGACGCGAAACTCCACAAAAAAGACATCTACGTCATGTACGCGGATTTCAAAGGCGCCTTCAACGCCGCGGACCACCGCATCATGTTCAAACACATGCGTCAACTCGGTATGCCCCCCACCTTTGTCGACACCTGCGAACACCTCTACGGGGTCTCAACCACAGATTACATTACACCACATGGCCCCACCCCTTCTATCGACATCAATCGCGGAACCCTCCAAGGAGACACCCTCTCCCCCTTCCTCTTCACCCTCTTCCTTGAACCCTTGCTTCGCTGGCTCACGGTGGGAAGCCGGGGCTACCGCCCAGGCCCCCCCGCCACTAACGTCGACCCCACAGGACCCACAGCCACGTACCCAGGACACGGCTTCGCTGACAACCTCAGCCTCGCCACGGGCTCGACCCCCAACATGACCATCCAGCTCAGGAAACTCTCCCTCTTCAGCGCCTACACGGGCATGACCGTCAACATCCGCAGATGCTGCATCACCGGCGCCCTCTGGTGCACAGGCAATGCCCTCACCCTCGCCAACACTACCCTCCTCACATCCCGCCTGCAAACTCAGTTCATCACCCTCAACTCCACCCCGGCCCCCATTCCCTCCATTGGCCCCACGGACACATACCGCGTCCTAGGAGTAGAACTGAACACCTCCCTCACCTTCACCAAACACTAGCACGAACTTAAACATACCACTGCATCCCTCATCACCACCTTTTCCACCTCCCCACTAACCCAGTCCCGCAGAATCAGGGTCATCCGTGGACTCCTCATCGGAAAGCATTTCACCCTTCAACTCGGCCTCTTCACCGACTCCCAACTCGACACTCTAGAAGGACAAATCTGCCGCGCACTCCGCTCCGCCGTCTCCTCGGTACGTAACCTTCCCCGCACCGCCCTCCACCGCCCTACCTCCGACCTAGGATACGGCCTCCCCTCCCTCAAAACTCACGCCGCACAACTCACAGTTTGCCATCTACATAAAATCATGAACACCTCAGGCTATAGAGGCCACATGGCCCGCGCACACATCCGCACCTTATCCACCACGCACTCCCACTGGGCCTCGGAATCCATCATGTCAACATGTTACACCCCAATTGAAATTGAAATTGAAATTGTTTACAACAATACCAGTATAAACCGGCTGCTGTCTCTGGGGCCCCCCTTTTGCTATGCCATACAGGACTTAGTAGACTGAGGTAGACCGTTAACCACTAATCCCAACCTCTCCAATGGCAGTAACAGCTAATAATTTTGTAATCAAGAAAAATAGATCTAAAAATAAATCCACTTGTCGAGAAATGCAAAACTAAACTGCTGCTCGACCTTCACGATGCACGGCCCGCTCCCGCCGAACCGGGGTGTCGACCGGCCTAGGCCGGTCGGCGTTCGGGAGGGACGACGGGCCAGCCTAATCTAGCTCCCGCGTGACTTCGGTCTTGCCGAAGGTAGGAGGGGAAAGGCTGGCAAAAAACCCCTCCTCTCGCGGTCGCTCGTCGATCCCGCCGCTCCATCCCGTAAACCCCGCCCCAAGGTCTTGCCGCGTCCACCGACGCGGCGGTCCTCCTTGTCGAGGTCCCCCACCACCTCGAGGACAGGTGGGAGGGACCGAGACACACAGACATAGAAAAAACTAGCGCTCCTGCCTCCGCGCCTGAATTTTCCCCGCTCATTTCCCCGGTTTTTTCTCTGTCTGGTACCCGGGTACCTGTCGGTTTTCCGGCCTGTGGCCGTACCCTCCCCCCTCTGATCGCGCGTCCACCGAGCAGCCTTTTCTTGAGCGGGGGCCTCCGCGCTCACCCGGGCCCACGCTCAAGGACTCCTAGGAGTATGAAGGTCTGTCGGGGTAGTGGGTGTCGAAGAGGGGGGGGGGAAGGTCACCGTAGCCGGATCCGGCGGGCCGCGGGCGCCCGGAATTAAACAAAACCCTCCGTGCCGGGTTTTCCGGCGGCGCCGACCCAAAGGGTCGTCGTCGCCAGATCGTGTCGCTCCTCCCGTCGCGACCGTCCTCCTTGCCGTCCCAGCTGACTCCTCCCCCCGGGAGATGACGCTGGACGACGTAGCGGCGCGCTAGTGAGCGCCCTACCCTGGTGCTGCTCCCCAACTAGCGCGATGCCGGGTACGGACATTATTTTTAGTATCCAAAAAAAGCCCCCCGTACAGGGCTTTCCGGCGGCGGCTGATCCTAAGGATCGCCGCCGCCTCCTGTAGCCGCTCCTCCGTCTGCGACTAGCCACCGTCCTGTGTCATGTCTTGCCTCACCCCTCGGCAAGGTTTGACCGGCACAGGGCTGGTCGACAGCTAGCGAGCGCCCTTTCCTGGCGCTGCTTCCCGGCTGGCCACCACCAGCTCCAACACCCGCCTCCCACCGCTGATCCGGCCGTACCCTCCTCGCCATCAAACGCTGCCGTAGTACAGGTCCCACTCCTAAAAGTAAGGCTGTATCTGGGAGTATCTGTACGCGAAAAAACATATCGGACGGGCCGAGCGGGAGATCTTGGCGCCGGTAGTGTACAGAAATTATTTTTTCAAAAGCCCTCTGTACAGGGCTTTCCCGACAGCTGCAGATCCCACGGATCGAGCTGTCGGCCCTCTTAGCCCCCTACCGTGCCATGCCTGGCACGGCTACGGGGTTTCCAGCGCCCACCAAGGGGAGGTGAGGGGATGCCGACGGGCCTGCGAGCGCACCCCCCTCCGGGGCCGCCGCCGCTGCGCCGCCGGCGGGCGCCTGTTACACCCCACCCACACTCAAGTGCTTACTCAGAGCTCAACGCGATGTGGGCACCCTATTCCACAACATCCCTCCACTCTCCCTCACCAACCCTATCGCCTCCACAATCCGCGCCCACTTCACCACTCAAGACAACGCCCTCCTCGCCTCACTCCGGGACAAAGCCACACACATCACCGACCCTCACACATATAAGCAAGCCTACTGCGATTTCTCTCCCCGCAAAACACACGCCTCCCTCCTCCCCTGCCTCACCCCCCTCTGGAAAAATAACATCACCACGTGGCCACAAGTCCTCCTCAGAGCCACCTCATCCTCCTTCATCGTCAAATTATGCAAATCCATTACCACACTCACGGGGTCCACCACCCCACTCTCAGTTCCCATCCGCCTCCTCGCCGCAATCCTCACCGAACCCCTCGATACTATCCACAACCGCCTCCCCCTCACAAGCCTCACTTCCAAACAAGCATCCCCTCCTACCACTATACACCCCTCATGGATTCCCCTCCTCTCCCCACACCTCCCACGCTCACCCCCCACCCTCTCATCCGGCATCTACACCTCCCGCACCACTCACCCTACCCCCACCGCACCCACCACACACTTAGACACAGAATACCTCACCCCCTCCGACCACCACTACCCCCCCTGCGACGTAACGCGCATCGTTTCCAAAGACAAGGACACAGAATACGGCCAAACGCAGTACATGGTTGAATGGGCCCCGGAACACCTCACGGAATGGGACATTCAGCTACAACTCGACGACGGCTTCCGCCTCATCTCCTCCACTCCCACATCGGTATGCCTCCCCACCCCCTCCCCCACCGCCTGCTCTATCTGCTATGACCCACTGCACACAGAACCCACCTCCATCTGCTGCACATGCCCGCACTTTGCCATACACTCCCAATGCCGCCCAGCTCAGGGACCCGACACATGGCAGTGCGAGTGGTGTGCTCGCGGCCAACAATACGACCTCACCCGCCTCCAAGAAGTCCAGTGGGCCCCGAGCCTACAACTACACGGCACCATCAGTGAGACCCCCTCCGGCCCCACCGCCCTCACCGCATTTAACTCCGGCTATGTCCCCTCCACCACACCCATTCTGCCAGAACCCGGACCCCCTCCGTGGTCACACCCCCTAATCACATTCAACCACGACCCCATCAACCCCGACCTCGACATGCTCCCTACCGGCAAATTCGCCATCCACGCACACCCATCACTCCATGACACCACCATACTATGCACTCCCGACGGCCGCGCGGTCACCACCCTCAACGGCCCCCGCGTCCGCCACCTCTACCAACTCTTTCGCCCCGACCTCTCGCAGCATACGTTCGAAGAGGAGGTCTACCACCTCCTCACCCGCCTAGGTTCCCGCTCAGAAATCCACTCACCCACACCCGCCACCACCACCCGTAACAGATGGGCCACTAGAGAAGACCTCCTCACAACTCTCCGTCACACATTCCGCATCCAGACAGAACTCTACTCCGACCCCCTCAATAAATCGCTCCACTCTAACACTTACCATTCCCTCTACCCCGAAGACATAGTCTTCTCATCCAGCGGCAGCAATGCCCCACACACATGGCAAGGTACCAACATCGCCAACCCAGAATACGACCACGAATGCATGCGCCGCGCCATGGAACACGCAATCACCAGCGCACACCTCACAGCCCCTCACACACCCATAGCAACCATCCTTATTCTCCCCCGATGGGAACACACACCCTACCGTCACTCCAAATACATACACTCCCCATACACTCATCATCTTTACACCCTCCCTAACGACGCAAACACCTTCTTACCCCCCGACCAACACACTGGCAACCCCACCCCCACCCCATTCGGCACGAGATGGATGGTCGACATATACCTCGTCGCCAACCCCCTCGCACTCTCCACCCTACCGCCACCCACAGCCATGACGGCACTTCACAACACCCTCGAATCTATCTACGACACCCACCTCCCGAACCCCACCATCACCCCCCCTCCTCCCCACCTCTTCGACACATACTCACCCCACTCAGCAGGCATATACCACCTCCCCCCAAACCCAACTCACCCCATCACATACCCCCTCCCAGAACGCCTGCATCTAACATACCCCCCCACCAGAGGTACTCCTGCTTGAAACTGGCAGGACTTTGTCTACACATACGGCTCGAAAAAAGGAAGCTCGTCCCCCCTCGGAGCAGCAGCTACCCACCCCGCCTCGGACACCAACATCAAAATCCTGGTGACCTCTACCCCTCCCTCGCACACAATAAATCGCACTGAATTAGCTGGCATAGACATAGGCCTCCAACTTGGCCGTACCCACCTCTTTACAGACAGTGCGTGCTCCCTCCGCCTCATACAAGGATACTTAAACTGCCCTTCAGCTTACAGACACAACATCCACCGCGACACCCTCCTATCCATCACACACACCCTTAAAACCCGCTGCGACGCTGGCATCCGTACACACCTCGGCAAAATCAAAACACACAACCACTCCTTAGGTAACGACCTCGCAGACACCCTCGCCAACCAAGTAGCGGACGGTCACCCACCCGACACTACATACACCACAGGTTCAGACGTCACGATAGGCCACTGGACCTGGCCATACACCCTCATTCCACAAACCCTAGGGGACCCATACCCTCCAGATACACCAACCTCAAAGCTGACGCACACACCTACAGCACCAAACACACACACACGCCCCTCTCGCAATCTGCCAAACACGGTGCCCTCCTCGCCCGCGCCGCGGAGGACGGCGCCGACTTCTCTTTCCACAAAAAACACTCAACCCTCACAAATATCCAATTCACAAACAAGCAAGAATTCATGTGGGGAGTTCACAACACTCGCCTTCTTACTCATAACCCCACCCTGCGTTGCCCCCTATGTGGCCAATTCACTAGCAACGGCCACATGGCCGGTAACTGCCCCACCATGTCTGGCCTAAGACAGGACCGACACAACAGCGCGCTACAACTCCTTCTCTCCCTACTAGAACGCCACAACGGAGGACGCTGGGAAACCATCACCGCAGACTTCGGTAACAAACCCATAAAATCATTTGCTTCCCCCACCCCCACCCACACTCCACTTGACTGCCACCCACCTCACCCCACCCACATGCCCACCCGCCTTGTTGCTGTTGACGAAGGTCTCTCACCCGACTCCCTAACCTCGTGTCCCGCCGTCCTCCCACTTGAGATTCCCCCCCCCCCGCGCTACGACCCCCCGCACACAAACCCGACTTCATCCGCATCCTCGAACCTCGATTCGTGGGCCACTCAAATGGTCGCCGACGATACGCATCCATAAAAAAGATTCAGATAGGGGAATGGAAGTACTGCACGGACAACAACCTCTCCCACACAGCTAACCTCATACGTGCCAAATACACACCCCTTGCAAACGCCATCCGCAGCCACTGGCCAGGCACAGTGGTTGACATCCTTCCCATCGTCATGAGCCGGAGAGGTACACCGCACTCCTCCACCATCACGAGTCTCACCTCCCTACTCACCGCCCGCACCGACCCTCTTGATAAACTCGTCTCCAAAGCACGCCTCGACACGTCTCGCATCCTTGCACAACTCCATACGCATACTGTCCAATGGCTGCATCACCTCCTCCTCATATACCGCATCAAATCCCGCACGACCTCCCGCCGCGCCTCCACACATGGCCCCTTCGCACGCCCCTGAATGCACACCACCATCACCCCGCATCAGACCCTCCCCGGGGGGGAGTAAAACCCCCGAGCACCCTTGGAGAGGTTGGACATAGGAGGTTCACGGTCTAGCCTTGACTTGTAAGTTCCCTGTATGGCATAGTTGGGAGGGCCCAGAGACAGCAGCCGGCGCATACGGCTTTTTGGTGAAAAACCGGCGCATACGGTACATGTTGTAAACAATTTCAATTTCAATACCGTCATCGTCAATAACGAAGTTGATAACTTCCACCACCATACGCACTACCCTAGCAAATGGACTAACCTCTCTAACAGAGGCACACCCCCTCAACCTTGTACGCTCTACCACCCCCTACTCGTCCTCACGTGACTACACTCCCACTTCGGTCTCCTCCACTTAACCCACTCCTCGGGTACCTGGATTGACTCCCTCCACCACCCCCCCTCCCCACCTTCTCACTCGCTCTCTCGCTGAAATTGAAATTGAAATTGAAATTGTTTACAACATGTGCCGGCAAACTCGACCGACTGCTCTCTCTCGGGCCACTCTACTTCGCCATACATGACTTATTAGCAAGTTGGGCCCGGGTCTCTTCGACCAGGTACACCTATCGACACACCTATCTGCAATGTGTGTCGACGTTCCTCGGGAGTTAAAAAAACCGTAATCAACCGCAGTAATTGCCACAGTCCCCCCGCCTAAGCAGTAACAGCGTAATAATTTTGTAATCAAGAAAAACAGATCTAGAAATAAACCCACTTGTCGAGAAATGCAAAACTAAACTGCTGCTCGACCTTCACGATGCACAGCCCGCTCCCACCGAACCGGGGTGCCGACCGGCCTCGTTCGGGAGGGACGACGGGCCAGCCTAATCTAGCTCCCGCGTGACTTCGGTCTTGCCGAAGGTAGGAGGGGAAAGGCTGGCAAAAAAAACCCTCCTCGCGCGGTCGCTCGTCGATCCAGGCCGCTCCATCCCGTAAACCCCGCCCCAAGGTCTTGCCGCGTCCACCGACGCGGCGGTCCTCCATGTCGAGGTCCCCCGTCACCTCGAGGACAAGTGGGGGGGACCGAGACACACAGACATAGAAAAAACTAGCGCTCCTGCCTCCGCGCCTGAACTTTCCCCGCTCATTTCCCCGGTTTTTTCTCTGTCTGGTACCCGGGTACCTGTCGGTTTTCCGGCCTGTGGCCGTACCTTCCCCCCTCTGATCGCGCGTCCACCGAGCAGCCTTTTCTTGAGCGGGAACCTCCGCGCTCACCCGGGCCCACGCTCAAGGAATCCTATGATTATGAAGGTTTGTCGGGGTAGTGGGTGTCGAAGAGGGGGGGGGGGCAGGTCACCGTAGCCGGATCCGGCGGGCCGCGGGCGCCCGGAATTGAACAAAACCCTCCGTGCTCGAGGGCAATTTTCCGGCGAGGCAATTTCCCAGAGGGTCGTCGCCGCCAGATCGTGTCGCTCTTCCCGTCGCGACCGTCCCCTCCTTGCCGCCCCATCTAACTCCTTTCCCCGGGAGATGACGCTGGACGACGTAGCGGCTCGCTTGTGAGCTCCCTACCTTGGTGCTGCTCCCCAACTAGCTCGACGCCGGGTACGGACATTGTTTTAGTTTTCTAAAAAAGCCCTCCGTACATGGCTTCCGGCGGCGGCTGATCCTGAGGATCGCCGCCGCCTCATATAGCCGCTCCTCCGTCTGCGGCGAGCCACCGGCATGTGCCATGTCTTGCCTCACCCCTCGGCAAGGTTCGATTGGCACATGGCTGGTCGACGGCTAGCGAGCGCCCTATCCTGGCGCTGCTTCCCGGCTGGCCACCACCAGCTCCAACACCCGCCTCCCACCGCTGATCCGGCCGTACCCTCCTCGCCATCAAACGCTGCCGTAGTACATGCCCCACCCCTCAAAGTAAGGCTGTATTCAGGAGTATCTCTACGCGAAAAAACATATGGGACGGGCCGAGCGAGAGATCTTGGGGCCGGTATTGCACAGAAATTATTTTTTTCAAAAGCCCTATGTACATGGCTTTCCCGACAGCTGCTGATCCCGCGGATCGAGCTGTCGGCCCTCTTAGCCCCCTACCGTGCCAGGCCTGGCACGGCTACGGGGTTTCAAGCGCCCACCATAGGGAGGTGAGGGGATGCCGACAGGCCTGCGAGCGCACCCCCTCCGGGGCCGCCGCCGCTGCGCCGCCGGCGGACGCCGCTCTCTCGCTCTTATAGCCTCATGGAACTCTTCCCCCCCGCCCGTTGGATACCTACGCTTACTTAACCCCCTCGCCAAAATGACACGTCCCACGCTTGGTCGTGCGGAACCCACGCCCTATTACATACCTATTTTATCACCACAGCACCCCCCGACCAAACTTACAACCCCACTTCCTTCGACCCCCGTACCATTGTCTACTCCCTACACTCACTCATGTGGCACCACACATTCCGCTCCACACCACTCCTAGTCGGGCGCTTCCAACTGCTCACCGCCCTCCACCCCCCCTCCACCCCCACACCCCGCTCTTCCCCCACCACCTACCTTGCCCCTCCCCCACCCCCTGCCACTCCCTCCCCTCCTCCCCCCTCCATTCGACCGCCCCCCCGATGACCCTCCCACCCCACCCGCCCCCTTCCCCTCACCAGTCCTCCCAAACCACATAGCCCAACCACTCCACCTCATCAACCGCAACACATGCGGCCTCCACACCTCCATTATGGACGTCGAACACCTCACTACCACACACCACCTTGACTTCCTCATCCTCACCGAAACCAACCACGCCACCCATAAATTCCGCTGGCGTATCGCCTTCCCCCAATACCCCCTCAAAAGCTCTCGACCATACTACTCACCTGTGCCCCTACCCAATGCACGCGTTCTCTTCGCGGTCCGCAGAGCATCGTTCCAATCCGCCACTGTCCTAACCCCACCCTCCCCCACCTCATCCCCCATATCGCTAAACTAAACATAGTCCCACACTCAGGCACCCCCTACCTCCTCCTCGGAGCCTAGATGCCCCAACTCCACAACCCCCAGCAGACCCGCTTATACGCTAAAGTTGCAGCGTGGGGCCTCCGCCTGGCCAACGACCACCCGAACCGCCGCGTTCTCTGGGGCGGGGACTTCCAGTCGACCACCACACGCGGTACTGGTAACCCCGCCCGCACCTCCCTACTCGAATCCCACTTCCGCCCCCTACACCCCCCATCCCTACCTTCCCCCGCAACGGCGGTTGCCTCGACCACTAGCTCACCACGCCTCCCTCTCCTCTCGTCCTCTCACCGTCTGCATGCTCGGTCTTCCCCTCCCCCCCACACTTCACTGACCACTCTGCAATCCATCTCATAATTCCTGCCCCCTCCACTCTCATGGCTCATCTCCCCCCACCCCTTGCCCAACCCCACACACACCACACCACCCACAAACTCACCTTCAAACTTCCCCTCACCTCCGATCATATAACAGCATACCAAAACAACACACATGACCTAATCAACCAAACGGCCACCCTCCATGCAGCCATACTCAATACACCCCCGTCTACAGCCTCCCCCGACACCCTCGACACCCTCGCCTCGCAATTCACCACACTCCTCTCCCGCCACATGGATCACGCAGCCACCATATGGCCCCTCCTCCCCCCAAAGAAACCCCGTCCACCTCACACGTCCCTCATCCCCACTTGGCTCACTAAGAAAACACGCAAACACATTCGAAAACTTCGCCGATGTCGTACCAATAGCGGCCCCCTCCCAATAGCCCAAGCCCTCTTAATTACGACCGACTTCCTCGCCCCCGACGCCATCAAACACCAGTGCCAATCACGTATACGCCACCTCCTACGAGCCACCAACACAGATATATTGAGGAAAATAAAAACACGAGCCAATACGGCCTACGACGCTTGCCCGAAATCCTCCCACCGCCTCTTGGAAATTAGAAGCGGCCTCCTCCCCCCCAGCAACGCGACCTCGACCCTCCATAGAATCACCAAACCCGATAAAACTACAGCAACCTCTCCCTCCGACGTCCTAAAGGCGGTACACTCACACTTCGACGCCTAACTCAGCCGCGCCACCCACCCGTACTACCCACCCCCCGGTGGGAACTCCCGGATAACCCTGACAACTTAACCATCGAACCCCGCGGAGACCTATCCCTCACCCTTGCAGACATGATAGCCCGCGACACAATCGATTTAACTATTCACTCGCTAGGCACGGGCAAAGCCCCCGGCCCCGACGGCATCCTAAGGAAATCATCAAATTCCTCCCCCCGGCGACCCGCTCCGCCCTCTTCTCTCTCCTCTCCCTCCTTGCCCACAAGTCCTACACCCCTCTTGAATGGTGCCATAGCACCACATGCCTCCTCCATAAGAAAGGTGACCCAACCCTCCTCGACAACTATCGGCCCATAGCCCTCATGAACAACCTCCTTCAACTTCGGACCGCACTAATCACAGATGCAGGCTCTAAGTACGCAGAAACTCACGGCATCCTTAGCGACCAGCATTATGCATCCCGGAAACACCGCAACATCCACGATGCTCTCTCCTCCATCATCATGATGATGGATGACGCCAAGCTCTACCACAAAGACTTCTACGTCATGTACGCCGACTTCAAGGGCGCCTTAAACGCCGCCGACCACCGCATCATGTTCAAACACATGCGCCAAGTCGATATGCCCCCCACCTTTGTCGACACCTGCGAACACCTCTGCGGCCTCTCCTCCACTGAATACACTACCCCGTACAGCCCCACCCCATCCATAGACATCAATCGGGGCACCCTACAGGGGGACACCCTCTCTCCCTTCCTATTTGCCATCTTCGTTGAACCCTTCCTCCGCTGGCTCATAGTGGGCAGCCGGGGATACCGCCCGGGGCCCCTTGCCACTAACGTTGACCCATCAGAACCCACAGCTACCTACCCCGGCCACGGCTTCGCCGACGACCTCAGCCTCGCCACAGGCTCAACCCCCAACATGTCCATCCAGCTCCGGAAGCTCTCCCTCTTTAGCGTCTACACTAAATGACCGTCAACATCCGAAAATGCTGCATTACCGGCGCCCTCTGGCGCTCGGGCAACGCCCTCTCCCTCGCCGACATCACCCTACTTGCATCCCGTCTCCAAACACAATTCATCACCATCAACTCAAACCGTGTCCCCATCCCTTCCAACGGCCCCTCGGACACATACCGCGTCCTCGGGGTAGAGCTCAACACCTCCCTCACCTTCACTAAACATTGGCACGAACTAAGGCGCACCACCGCATCCCTCATCACCGCCCTCTCCACCTCCCCACTAACACAATCCCGCAGACTACGCGTCATCCGAGGACTATTAATCGGCAAGCACTTCACCCTATAACTCGGCCTCTTCAGCGACTCCCAACTGGACATCCTCGAAGGACAAATCTGCCGGGCACTCCGCTCCGCCGTCTCCTCGGTGCGTAACCTCCCTCGCACCGCCGCCCTCCACCGCCCTACCTCAGACCTCGGCTATGGCCTTCCTTCCCTTAAGGCCCACGCCGCACAACTCACAGTCTGCCACCTCCACAAAATCATGAACACCCTTGGCTATAGAGGCCACATGGCTCGAGCACACATTCACACCATATCCACCACATACACCCACTGGCCCACTGAATCCATCATGACACGCAACTCCCCACCCACACTCCGATGCCTGGTACGTGTGAGGTGCTATTTTGGTTAGTCTAAGTTGGCAACCTTAGACTAATAGTAGGACCTAATATGTGGATCTTATTATACAGCGTAGAGAGAATTTGTAAGATTGTCTTAGGAACATGGTTTCTTACAATCTGGGCGCGGCGTAATTATGGTATGTACCGGTATTGGTCTCTCCCTCGGCCAGGAGATCCCCGTCTTAAATATCCACGCCTCAGTTGTTATAGATACAGCCTTAGAACATGTAGCTTGTGTTGTCTGCTAACTAAACCAAACTATTACTAGCGATACATATTATCTGAGATGATATGTACCGTTTATGAAATCTTATCGCACAAGCTCTTACAACTACCTAGAGACGAACTATCTAGAAGAGATACTGCTAGTAACTTTGTACTGTCTAGGGAAGATACGGCGATACAATTGTACTGCCGTGATGACAATAAAAGAGTCACTGAATATCGCTATGATACAGGTACCATTTCGAGAAAACAAATAATGTCAGATACTAGCACTTAGCTAAATGGGCTATGATATGACAGTACGAGCCCAACGCGACGTAGGCACAATGTTCCACAACATCCCTCCACTCTCCCTCACCAACCCCATTGCCTCCACACTCCGCGCTCACTTCACCCGCCAAGACAACACCCTCCTCGCTTCACTCCAAGACAGAGCCACCCACATCACCGACCCCCACACATACAAGCAAGCATACTGTGAATTCACTCCCCGCAAAACACACGCATCCCTCCTCCCTCGCCTCACCCCTTTGGAAAAACAACATCACCACATCGCCACAAGTCTTCCTCCGCGCCACCTCAACCTCCCTCCTCCTCAAATCCTGCAAATCCATCTCCACACACACGGGGTCCACCACCTCACCCTCGGTCCCCATCCGCCTTCTCGCCGCTGTCCTAACCCAGCCCCTTGACACCATCCACAATCGCCTTCCCATCACACACCTCACCCCCAAACACGCATCCCCCCCCACCACCATCCACCCCTCATGGCTCCCCCTCCTTTCCCCCCACCTTCCCCGCTCCCCCACCCCCCTTAAATCCGGCATCCATACTCCTCGCACCAGAACCCCCCCTTCCATGGCACCCACCACACACATCCAGACTGAATACCTCTCGCCTTTAGACCACCACTACCCTCCCTGCGACGTCACACGCATCATTTCAAAACACAAGGACACATAATATGGCCAAACCTAGTACATGGTAGAATGGGCCCCGGAACACCTCACGGAGTGGGACATCCAACTCCAACTCGACGACGGCTTCCGCCTCACCTCCTCCACCCTCACATCGGTGTGCCTCCCCACCCCTCCCCCACCACCTGCTCCAATTGAAATTGAAATTGAAATTGTTTACAACAATACCAGTAAGAACCGGCTGCTGTCTCTGGGCCCCCCCTTTTGCAATGCCATACAGGACTTAGAAGCGTGAGGTAGACCGTTAACCACTAATCCCAACCTCTCCAATGGCAGTAACGATATCGTCTAAAACATACCCGTACCAGTATCCATGTATTTACCATTTTCTGACCTATACTATTTTTTTTTTCCTGGATACAATATGAAATAAAAAATGTCGCTATTCTCCACGATACGCGGCATGCTCCAGCCGCGGCGGGGTTGCCGATCAGCAAGGCTGGTCAGCATGAGCTGGTCGAGTCGAACCTGCCTGACCTCGGCTCCTGTGCGACTCCGGTCGTGCCGGAGGTAGGGGGAAAGGCAGGTGGAAAACCCCCCTCGCGCAGGTCTTCGTCGGACTCGTCTCGATCCTAGCTCGACCCCGTCGGAGATATCGGAGATAGTGGTCGCTCTTCTCGGCGCGACCCTCCACCTAGTCTAGCCTTCTCCCCCCCCGCGGGGGCTGGGAGGAGAAAAAGCGAGGCTGCAGACGGTATTCGGCTGGCTCTCCTGCCTTCGAGCCAGATGTCTCATGTCCCTTGTCCGGTTGCCGTATGTTTCCACCACCCATCTGATCGCGCTGTGCTGGCAGCACTTGTCTCCCCCGGTGATTTACGTTGTTAAGGGGCCGCCTATACGAGCAGTGTGTTGTTGCGATAACCCGGGGCACACTGCCTGAGGCAGCCTGTCGATAACCGGGTACCGACTAGGGGAGGGGGAACGGATAATGCCCAGGGATCGGCTATCCTCAAAAGATGGTGGGTACGGGAATATTTAACCAAAAAACCCCCGTACCGGGTTTTTCCGGCGGCGGATGATCCTCCCGACCTCCGCCGCCAGACCGTGCCGCTCCTCCGGCTGCGACTCGCCTCCGTCCTGCGTATCTTCGGGCCTCTCCCCCAAGGGAGACCAGAAGGTTTCGCAGGGCTGGCGGCCTCTAGCGAGCGCCGTGCCCTAGCGCTGCTTCCCAGCTGTCCGCCGCCAGCTCCAACACCCTCGTCCCACCGCTGATCCGTCCGTACCCCTCTTCGCCAAAAAATATTTCGCAAACGCCGCCCCCGCCCCATCGTCGGGAGAGTATCTGCGAGTATTTAGTCGCGGAAAAAACATATCGGACTGCCCGAGCGGGAGATCCCTGTGTCGGTGTACGGATATTATGTTTTCCAAAACCCTCCGTACATGGCTTCCCGACAGCTGCTGATCCCGCGGATCGCAGCTGTCGGTACCTCGTTCAGCCCCCTACCGTGCCAGGCCTAGCACGGCTATGGGGTTACCAGCGCCCACCGCGTGGAGGTAGAGGTAGGTGCCGGCGGGCCTGCGAGACCTGCTCCATTTGCCATGAACCCCTACACACAGACCCCACCTCCACATGTTGCACGTGCCCGCACTTTGCCGTCCATTCCCAATGCCGCCCCGCTCAGGGAACCATCACGTGGCAATGCGAATGGTGCAACCGCGGCCAACAACACGACATCACCCGTCTCCACGAGGTCCAGTGGGCCCCTTGCCTACAGCTCCACGACACCATCAGTGAGACCCCCTCCGGCCCCACCGCCCTCACCGCATTTAACTCAGGCTTTGTCCCCTCCACAAAACCCATCCTTCCCGTCCCTGGACCCCCCCCATGGACGCACCCCCTCATCACATTCAACCACGACCCTATCCACCCCGACCTCGACATGCTCCCCACCGGCAAATTCACCATACACGCCCACCCAACCCTACATGACACCACCATCCTTTGCACCCCCGACGGCCGCGCGGTCACTACGCTCTCCGCCCCCCGCGTCCGTCACCTATTTCAACTCTTTCGCCCCGACCTCACGAAACACTCGTTCGAAGAGGAGGTCTATCACCTCATCAGTCGCCTAGGGTCCCGCTCAGAAGTCCACTCACCCACACCCGCCACCACCACACGCAATAGATGGGCCACTAGAGAGGACCTACTCACAGCACTCCGCAACACATTCCACACCCAGACAGAGCTATATTCAGACCCCCTTAACAAATCACTCAACTCTCACACCTACCACTCACTATACCCCGAAGACATCATCTTCTCATCCAACGGCAGCAACGCCCCACATACCTGGCACGGCACCAACATCGCCAACCCGGAATACGATCACGAATGCATGCGCCGAGCTATGGAACACGCAATCACCAGCGCCCACGCCACAGCCTCAGACACACCTAGCGCCACCATCCTCATACTCCCCCGATGGGAACACACACCATACCGACATTTCAAATACATCGACTCCCCATACACCCACCACCTCTACACCCTTCTCAACGACGCAAACACCTTCTTACCCCCCGATCACATACATGCCACCCCACTCCCACTCCGTTCGGCACTCGCTGGATGGTCGACATATACCTCGTCGCCAACCCCCTCGCACTTTCCACCTTACCCTCACACACAGGCGTGACCGCCCTTCACAACACACTTTAGTCAATATACACCACGCACCTCCCCAACCCCACCATCACAGTCCCTCCTCCCACACCTCTTCTACACCTACTCACCCCAGTCGGCAGGCATCTACCATCTCCCCCCCAACCCCTCCCACCCCTTACTTATCCCCTCCCGGAACGCACAAACTAACATACTTCCCCACCAGAGGAAATCTTGCTTGGAGCTGGCAAGACTTCGTATACACAGACGGCTCCAAGAAGGGAGGCACCTCTCCCCTCGGAGCAGCCGCCACCCACCCCGCCTCGGACACTCGCATCAAAATTCTGGTGACCTCTACCCCTCCTTCACACACCATCAACCGCGCTGAATTAGTAGGCATAGACATATGCCTCCAACTAGGCCACACCCACCTCCTTACCGACAGTGCGTGCTCCCTCCGCCTCATACAAGGCTACTTGAACTGCCCATCCGCTTACAAACACAACATCCACCGCGAAACGCTCCTTTCCATCACACACACCCTCAAAACCCGCTGCAACGCTGGCATCCGCACACACCTCGGCAAAATTAAAGCACAAAACCACTCACTAGGAAACGACCTCGCAGACACCCTAGCTGACCAAGATGCATACGGACACCCACCCGACACAACATACACCACAAGATCATACGTATCTATTGGCCACTGGACCTGGCCATACACCCTCATTCCACAAACCCTAGGGGAACCCATACCCTACAGATACACCAACCTCAAGCTTGACGCTCACACCCACAGCGCTAACATCCAATTCACCCACAAGCAAGAATTCATGTGGGGAGTCCACAACACCCGCCTCCTCACACACAACCCCACCTTGCGATGCCCCATGTGTGGCCAATTCACTAGCAACGGCCACATGGTTGGTAACTGCCCCACCATGTCTGGCCTAAGACAGGACCGCCACAACAACGCGCTGCAACTCCTACTCTCCCTCTTGGAACGCCACAACGACGGACGATGGGAGACCATCACAACAGACTTCGGTAACAAACCCATCCAGACATTCACACCCCCCACACCCACCCACACCCCTCTTGACTGTCACCCCCCTCACCCAACCCACATGCCCTACCGCCTTGTTGCTGTTGACGAAGGTCTCTCGCCCGACTCCCTAACCTCGTGCCCCGCCATCCTCCCCCCTGAGATTCTCCCCCCCGCGCTACGACCGCCAGCGCACAAACCCGACTTTATCCGCCTCCTCGAACCTCGATTCGTCGGTCACACAAACGGGCGCCGCCGATACTCATCAATTAACAAGATTCAGATAGGGGAGTGGAAGTACTGCACGGACCATAACCTCTCCCACACAGCCCAATTGACTCGTGCAAAATACACAGCCCTCGCAAATGCCATCCGCAGCCACCATGTTGCGAGACATGGTTTTGTGTGGTAATCAAGTTGCTACACAGCAATGTTGGTCAAGTAGCATCGTGATAGTACGGCTGTGACTCAGCACAATAAGATGATACGCCAATCAACAATAGAGAGGATTAGGTTGCTGATGGTGGCAAGTTGCTGAGCGTTAGATATCATCTAAAGGCTCAGAATATACGTTGGCGTGTGCTCACCACAAGGTGAGTGCGTGTCCTGTGATAGGCAAGTGCTAGGCACTTGCTGAGGGTGAGATGACATGCAGTCTCACTCACCGAGTGTAAGCATTCCTTATCGCCCCCTCAACTTTGACAGGTTATGGGCCCTCAAGCTGCTAGTTTTTGGAGTCATTTGTCTTGACTGGTACCTAAAGCTTGCTTCTCGAAGAGTGGTAGACCTTTGTGGTGTCGCACGATACGTGAGGTGCGGCTGGCTCATAAAGTGGCTGGCTCTTGCTTGTGTTGTAGCTTTACTTCGATACCTGGCTGGTAGCGACTTGTTTGTGTCGCTTGGAGCCGGCTTGAACCCTTGAACGCCGACTCGTGTGACGTGAAGATCGGCTTGCTTTCCTTTGTTATAGCTTGGCGCTTTCTGGAATTTTATTCGCTTCCGGAGCTTGTCACCCGCCAGTTTCTTTTCTCGTGAAAGCCTATAGTGGTCCGGCTGAATTTTTGGAAAGGCATCTTACCACAAGTGTACTAGCACTCCTGTACGACGTCACTTGACCGACCTTCTGAGACTCGTTTCTGATTGCCTTGGCTGTATAGACTCCGGGAGTACAACTGCGTCTTCGGTCAGCCCTTTGCCGTCTCCTTTTCTGAGCCGTGTTGCCCGCCTCTTCACCAGTTCACCGGTACTTGGTGCTTTTCTTGTTGGCAATTTTCCTGATTTTCTGGTGCTCTTGCGAGCGCATCCGACGTAACTGCTATGGACTCCGTGAAACTACCCAAGTTCAGTGGGGAGAGACGAGATTTTGACGTGTGGAAGAAACGTTTCCATGCATTTGGCTTGATGAAAAAG
This sequence comes from Tetraselmis chui, assembly GCA_026401115.1. Taxonomy (NCBI): domain Eukaryota; kingdom Viridiplantae; phylum Chlorophyta; class Chlorodendrophyceae; order Chlorodendrales; family Chlorodendraceae; genus Tetraselmis; species Tetraselmis chui. The sequence continues at coordinate 26,273 of JAPMLY010002712.1, forward strand.
TGGGCTCCGGCTTTGTCGTCGGATGGTGCCGCTTCCTCTCAACAACAAGTCGACATGTACTCCACATTGATTCTTGCGCAGCCGGAGGACGACCTTTCCATTATCGGGAATGTTAGCAAGGATGACAAGACCTGCGGCCACACTGCATGGACTGCGTTAGTCAATCATTACGAGGACGATGGTATTTACCGGTGTACGGAACTATTGCAGGACTTGGAGACGCCGCAAGCGGACGGCGAGAGCGGCATTCAGTACCTGAACCGGTTAGTTCGAATGCAACGACAGCTTGCCCGAGTTGGGGACGTCGTTCACGACCGGCGTATCATCATGTACTTGGTGAAGGGCCTGCGCAGCGAATACCACTCCATCACCGACACGTGCGACGTACACGACCTCACCATGGATACCGTCAAGCCTGATCTTCATCAAAAGGCATGCGCATCGAGAGTCGTGCGCAATCACATACAACGGAGCCCCCAACGCCTACGGCTTTTGCAGCGTCTCATGATGACGATACGACTGAACTTTTGAAGCGGCAAGTCTCCGAGCTCCAAGACCAACTGAAATCTCTTCAAGGAGCTGCGACTACTCGTCGTACCTCATATGGCAGAGGCGGAGCGAGAATTTTTCGTGGTGTTTGCTATGGCTGTGGTAAGAAGGGCCATCGCAGGTCCGAGTGCCCCGTCAACAACACGGGAGGTAACTCTGCGCAGGTGGACTCCCCGGTTGCTTTTCCGGCGGTCATGGACGTAACAGCCACCCCTGCGAGGCCATTCTCCGAGGCTCGACACATGTTCGAGCGCGATGGGGAAACGTGGGTGTGGTTGGCCGACAGCGGCGCCAGCCATCACATGACTAGTGTGCGCCGTGACTTCTGTGAGTATCGAGCGCTCACCGACCGGCTTTGGGTGAAGGGTATCAGCGCCCGCGCTGTTTGAGTGGGCTCGGTCCGCATCATTGTAAAGGCTGAAGATGGAGAGGAGATTCCTGCCACGCTAAAGAATGTGCTCCACGTTCTTGAGCTATCTCGTCGTGCGTCGTGGTCTTACCATCGGCTTTTCAGCCTCACCCAAGCTCGGCGACAAGGTCATTATGTGGTGTTAGCTGATCCCGTGGACCACCTTCGTCTTCATGCCGGTCATGGTCGTGGCGTGGTGGTTCCGTTGGAGCGCGCGCATTTGTTGGTGTGGTTGCCGGCGCTGGTTGCTTCGTCGAATCCTACCGCTTCGGTCGCCACTGCGCCATTGGAAAAACGGTTGTGGCATTCCCGACTCGGTCACCTTGGCGAGTCGCAATTGGACGGGCTCTTGGCCACTCAGGTGGAGGGTGTGGCGTTTTCTGCGTCGGAGAAGTTGAGCTTCTGTGAGACGTGTGCTGTGTGTAAGTCGCACGTCCGCCGTATCTCTCGTGAGCCGGCTGACCGGAACGTTGGTGTCTTTGAGGTCCTCGGCTTAGACTTCTGCGGGCCTATGAGTGTTCCATCCTTGGGAGGACGGCGGTACAGCTTGTGTGCGGTTGATTTCCGGAGCCGTTTCATGCTGCATGATGCGGTCCGCTCCAAGGATGAGGCTCCCGCCTCGTTCCGTCGCATGTTGACTACCATCCGTTCTCTTGGGCACACGGTTCGTCGTCTTCGGGTGGACAATGACACGGTGTTCTTAGGTGCTGCCTTCCGAAACCTCTTGGATGAGTTCAACATCGCTGTGGAGATCACTGCCCCTTACGCGCATTGGCAACATGGCCGGATTGAGCGGCAGTGGGGGACATTGGTCCCGATGGCGCAGTCAATGATCCGGCAAGCCGCGCTGCCTAAGTCGTATTGGGCTCTGGCGATGGCCGCTGCGGTGCATGTCCGCAATCGTGTGCATAGTAGTGGAGCCGGCGGTGTACCTTTCACCTTGGCGACCGGTAGACGAACTGATTTGAGCTCCATGCGGGTCTTCGGCTGTCCGGCCTATGTCCACGTTGACAAGTCTCAACGCCGCAAACTTGACGATCGCGCGTGGAAGGGTGTCTTTGTGGGCTACGCTTCCGAATCACCTGCGTGGTTGATGTACAATCCTGCTACTCGTCGGGTGGTGAGCAGCCGTAACGTGGTGTTCGATGAGGCTGCAGTCCTCTCCATGGGGGAGAGCAATGCGGAGCAACGCAATGATGATGAAGAGGACAGCATCCCGCGCACCATGCGTAGCGAAGAACGGGATACACCTTCGGGGGAGTCGCCGCTACGGGAGTCGCTACAGCATTCCGGGTCGATGGAAGAGGAACGGGACATGCATTCGGGGGAGACTCCACGGCCAAGGTGTAATCTTCGATCCACTGCCGCACCACAGCAATGCGTACCCAGTCCAAGGTATAATCTCCGTTCAGCGGGCGCTTCGGGAGATGGATGGACTACGGGAAGTACCGCGGCTATTAAGTCAGCCAGCAGCCCGATTGTTCAAGAGCCGGTGTCATACAAGCAAGCGCTGAGGAGTCCCCAATCGGGGGAGTGGGAGGCAGCTATCAAGAGCGAGTACGACTCACTTGTATCTCGGAAAACCTGGACATTGGTCCCTTGTCCTGCCGGTCGCGAACTCGTAGATTCCAAGTGGGTGTTCAAGCTGAAGCCCGATGCCAATGGACAGATAACGAGGTACAAAGCAAGACTTGTGGCTCGCGGGTTTACTCAGGAGAAGGGTGTGGACTACCACGAGACCTTCGCTCCCACAGTGAGGGTGATTTCTATTCGAACGTTGCTCGCGCTTGCTGCTTATAATGATTGGGAGGTGGAGCAGCTTGATGTGGTGACGGCATTCTTGGAGGCTGATATCGAGGAGGAAATCTACATGAGGCAGCCGGAAGGATTCCGTCACTTCGACATCAATGGAGAGGAGCGAGTGTGCTTGTTGAAGAAATCATTGTATGGCCTCAAGCAAGCTCCTAGGAACTGGAATAAGACCATCACATCATGGCTAGAGGAGTATGGCTTTACCCAATCCAAGGTGGATCCCGGCATTTACGTCTTCATCAAGGAGAGTGAGCTTTATGTCTTGGCGTTGTACGTGGACGACCGCATCATCGTCGGACCAGCGGGTAGCTTCATCGTTGGGTTCAAGTCGGCTCTCGGGGAAAGGTTCAACGTGCAAGACCTCGGTCCAGTGTCTTGGTTGCCAGGCATGACAGTCGAGCGTGATCGTGGCAGCCGCACCATCAGAATCGGACAACAGCAATACGTCTTAGATATGTTGGAGCGCTTCAACATGATGGGCTGCAAGCCAGTGGGCTCACCTATGGCGGTCGATGCTTTGAGCAATTGTGTGGAGACGTCGACATCAAGATTGCCTCCCGATCTAGTGCCGTACCAAAGCTTGATCGGCAGCTTGTTGTACGCTTCCGTAAGCACACGGCCCGACATCACCAAGGTTGTTAGCCAACTTAGTAGGTACATGTCCGACCCCTCTCAGTCACATTGGGAGCAAGCCAAGAGGGTGCTTCGCTACCTCAAGGGGACCGCAGAGTCGGTGTTGATGTACGGTGGCGCACCCTCATCAAAGGTGGTAGGATGGTCAGATTCTGACTACGCGAGTGATATCGGCGAGCGCCGCTCTCGTACGGGGTATGTGTTCATGCTCAACGGTGCAGCGGTGAGCTGGAAAAGGCAGAGTATATGGCGCTGACTGCGGCCACTCAGGAGGCGATGTTTTTGAAGCAACTACTCCACGAGCTTCATCAAGACTCCGGGTCTCCCATCACAATTCACGAGGACAATCAGAGTTGTATTGCACTCAGCAAGAATAGCATGACGACCGGACGCAGCAAGCACATGGACGTGAGGTACCACTTCTGTCGGGAGAAGGTGGAGAGCGGAGACATCGAGGTGCAATATTGTGCGACGGAGATCATGCTTGCTGATGTGCTTACCAAGCCATTAGTGAGTGCAAGGCACGGCAAGTTGTGCAATGCCATCATGGGATTGCCTGCGTAGCAAGGGGGAGTGTTGCGAGACATGGTTTTGTGTGGTAGTCAAGTTGCTACACAGCAATGTTGGTCAAGTAGCATCGTGATAGTACGGCTGTGACTCAGCACAATAAGATGTTAAGCCAATCAACAATAGAGTGGATTAGGTTGCTGATGGTGGCAAGTTGCTGAGCGTTAGATATCATCTAAAATCTCAGAATATATGTTGGCGTGTGCTCACCACAAGGTGAGTGCGTGTCATGTGATAGGCAAGTGCTAGGCACTTGCTGAGGGTGAGATGCCATGCAGTGTCACTCACCGAGTGTAAGCATTCCTTATCGCCCCCTCAACTTTGACAGGCCAGGTACCGAAGTCGACATCCTCCCCATCGTCATGAGCCGCACGGGCACACCGCACTCATCCACCATCACAAGTATCACCTCTCTACTTACCCCCCGCACCGACCCTCCTGACAAACTCATCTCCAAAGCACGACTCGACACATCTCGCATCCTTGCACAACTCCACACGCACAGTGTTCAATGGCTACATCATCTCCTACTTGTATACCGCATCAAACTCCGCAAGACCTCTCGCCGCGCCCCCGCACACTGCACCTTCGCACGCCCGTGATTGCACGCCGTTATCACCTCGCATCGCACACTCCCCGGGGGGGAGTAAAATCCCTGAGCACCCTTGGAGAGGTTGGATTCATGTGGTTAACGGTCTAGCCCTTACTTGTGAGTTTCCTATATGGCATAGCTGGGAGGGCCGAGAGACAGCAACCGGCGCATACGGTACTTGGTGTAAACCGGCGCATACGGTACATGTTGTAAACAATTTCAATTTCAATTCAAATTTTAATTCGTGCTTTTCCATCGGACGGACGTACAACGTGGGTACGTCGCTACTGCAATATTAGCAAGGGTTTTGATGCGTATTGTACGCCCAGTACCTCCCGGTACGTACATGTACGCACATTTAATCTAACTAGCAAGATGACGCGCCAAAGCGAGGTTTCCGATGCAGAATGAGCCGCGACGTGATTCTCCATGCTAGACGAGCTGCGTCGCTAGATTGTTGACGACGGTTGGAAAGCCCTAACGCCTGCCACGTAAGCGAGTGTGAGCACGCGTAAGCTATCTGGGCAGAAAGCTTTGTAAGCCCGTGCAATAGAGGGAGGTCAGATAACCATTTAACAATTTCTTTGTTCAATTGCAATATATACTGCTAAAGTACAAGCACTGAGACATCTTCTCATCTTCTCCCATCTGCACCACCACTCTGCCATTCAGTAGCACCTGAACAGAACAGAAAATAACAAATTTGTGCTAGCAGTTAGCTTGGGAAGGCTAGCTGCCACAGTTTCGACGACCTCTATCGCTAGTACTGTTTCAAGACGATCAATTGATTCAGCCGGCTGCTCCAATTCGTTTGTAGAACAACCATGCCACCATCATTCTTTCTTCGGAGGAGCACCCATCGCATCCTTGCCTTTCAGCTCGGGGCATTGGTAATGACGGTGTCCCTTCTTGTGGCTCTTGAAGCAGAGTCCCTCCTCGATATGGCGCTTACGCTCCTCTGGGGTCAAAGCTCTAGCGATGGCGGTAAAGTAAATTCGGCCATTGTTTTAAGAAGTTCGGCCACGACCTCCTTGACCTCCTCCACGTCCTCGACCTCGACCAGCACCAGCACCATTATTGCGCTTCCAGATTTTTGAGGCTCCATCTAAGGGGTCCTCATAAGTGCGCTTCTTGGTAGGTTGTCCACCTCCTGGTGTTGTCAACGGACTAGATGTTGACCTAGCACCACCCATATGGGGCGAGTCGGTTACAACGTCGTTAAAGTAATTATGTAGCTCCACGAGTTTCACATTTGTACCCTCTATGTGAACGATGTGACTTGACTTGGGTATGTAGCTGAAAATTGGCTAGTCGATTTATGAAACGAACACATTGAAGGTCGGCAGTCAGATTTTGACGAGACATCAGTAAACAGTCGTTGAACCGTTGGGTGTAGACGGCGTAACTCATGTTAGCCTGAGTAATTCCTATGAGGGCGTTAATTGCGTCATCTTGAATGTCGGGTAGCAAGGACGTCTTACGAAGCTCCTCCACCAGTAAGTCAAAAGTAGCCGGAATGGCGGCTTGTTGTTTACGGTTCAGCCACCAGCTATTCAGGGGTCCAGGAAACTGTGAAGTAACCCATATTACTGCGTCGTAAGAATCAACAGTAATTCCGAGCAAGACTACACGTTGTGGTCGTGCCTCGAGCAAGTCCTCGAGTTCACGCGGTTCACGTCCAGACTGAAACGTAGAATTAATCGCAGCCTTACGCTGGGTCTCAAACAGAATAATGGGTAGACTAGTGAAGTTGGTTGTGGGGACAAGAGTAGTCCCCATTCGTAAATTAGTTGGGGTTTGACCTCACAACTAGTTGATGTAGCCTCGAATAAGCATCCACACATGGCCAGAGTCGACGGAAGTAAACCGAGAGTACATGAGAAACTGCCTCGGTGTCGACGAATCATCATGGCAGAGTACTTGGTGTGTATAAACAAAACGGCGAAAAGTCTCCCATTGAGTCACGTAACCAAAGTGAAGTAACTCGTGTTTTTGCTTCAAAGCTAGAAGTACCCCATGTTTAGCTGGCGTAAGAGAAAGACCGTCAATGTCAATCGTTGTTTGTACAACGTAAGAACCATCCGCACTAACAATCGATTGGGCAGTAATAGCCTTATCGAGTTGAGCATGTGTGCGTAAATCAATTGTTACGTAGGAAACTGGAACATACGCCAAAAAGACGTAATTCAGCTGACGTTGCCCTTCAAGTAATGCAACGCGAACCGGAGCGTCACTCAACAGGGTCAAGTCATCAAGAGTTAAAACAAGGCCAGTTTCCTCATGTAACTCACGAACAAAAGCATCGACATGCTCTTCGTTAGGCAAAATCGAGCCAGCAGGGAACCAAGCTTTACCAAAACGAGGCTCACGCTGAAAAATGAGGTTCATGTTGAAGGCTTTGGAACCACCAACATGCAGTAGGACCACCACGTATTGACCAGGTCCAAGATAAGCCATTTCGAGTCAAGAAAGTAGCGTCGATCGAATCAAGTGACACCGAAAACGTGCGTTGACCAAAGAGCTCCGAAACCAATGTGGCGGTTAGCCTTCGGAAAGCTAACTACAGACACAAATCTGTTATGTTCTATTCTGTCGCTGCTCAATTGCTAGGTGGGAGGGAGATTTGAGAAGATGTCTCACTATTAGTGTTTAACATCATATTGTAGTTAATCAAAGGGAATCGTTAAAAGATTATGTCACCTCCCTCTACTGTACTAGGCTTAAATAGCTTTCCGACTAGATAGCTTGCACTTGTTCGTGCTCAATCGTCGTGCTAGGTGCTAGGGCTTTCCAACCGTCGTCAACCGACTAGCGACGCGGCCCGTCCGGTCTTGGGAATCACATTCTGCATTGGAAACCTCGCTTGGTGCGTCATCTGGCTAATAAGACTTATTGTGCGCACATGTACGTACCGAGAGGTACTAGTAGCATAGTACGCATCAGAACCCTTGCTAAATTACAATAGCGACATACCCACGTTGCACGTCCTTCCGATGGAAAAGCAAGAATTGCATTTAGTAACGAGCACATGTATAATGTCATGTAATGTATTGATGCATGAATGTACTCGTCACATGTGTGGTTGCACAGTACCGTGAGTAGTACGCAATGTGTTTTTGAAGTGGGTGGCGCGAAAGATGTCGGGGGGGGGGGGGGGGGGCAGAATTCGAATTTCGGAAAGCTGCACCTTGCTGTGTGTGCCGTCTGCTATGACTACGGATCCACTGACCTTGGTGAGCTAAGCTCGATTGAGAAGAGGAAGCCAGTGCATGTTATTCAACGGGCCATGTGACCACCTGTCCATCACTCATGGGAGGCCAAGCCCGGAGCGAAGACGGTCGGCATTGCTCATTCGAGCTACCGACCCATCCATGTTGTGTGGTTCAGTAGTAGTTAAGGACTATTGTGGAATTTATTACCCTGTTTAGTGACGGTAGAATGTCTTTTTCACCTAGTCACATGTGATGAACCATATAGTTCTTATCCGCATCAGTGGATTAAATATGGGCTGCCTCTTGTGACCTGAGAATTGAACGATCGCTAGCCGTGCTACTCGAGATATTGGGGGCTTGGTGACACCCTCCTCCAAAAGTTCCGGACATGCAATATATGCAATATCTTGCGAAAAAGTAAGCCAAGAACACGCCTCCCTCTCACGACGTCACGTACCATGACACACGTGACCATTCAACTACAATAGAGCCGGGAAGCAAGTAGCTAGTTGTCATTGTATATGGATAGTTGCGAAATGAAAGCGTGTGTTGTAGGACGAGTTTGCCGCATTAAGCCCATATAAGTTAAGAGAAATTTATCACACTACTACACCAGCCGTCCTAAGCACCACACGCGAGCATTGCGAAAGCATTCATACCAAGGTGCACCTTGCTGAGTGAGCCACGCAAGCTTGATTTTTCCGACTTGTTGGAGGAGGTTGAAGGCGTTAATATCGTGTCAAATACACGAGGTATGGTTTGCGGGTGCGTAAATGGAGCATGGAAGTTCGTGCGACCGGTACGGGCGTTGTATTTGGAAAGCTAGCGAATTAAAACCTTCAATATGTAGGTTTTGTGAGTTAATGCACTCTGAAAATGTGTGAGGGCGGTTGGCGTTGGCGAGGTATATGTTGGCTTTTGGGACGGATCACTATATCGGTGGTGTTAAAAGTGCTTGGAGCGTGGGCTTGTGCCACCCACACTAGCTAGCCCAAAGCGCAGCACATGTGACGGGGATTGGCCATTTTAAACACTTAGACTTGAGAATGGAAAAACAAAGCCCCGCAAAAATCGTCTCACAAGGTGAGCCGAACCCGACGGGTGTGACTTGGCACTCCGGCTCTGCCTTGCCGATATGTCGGGGGAAATAAAACATAATTCATTGAAAGTCGTGTATGGTTTTCTAACACCGTGAGTAGAAACTTTCGGCGCGCAATGAAAAAAATGCGTCCGTCATAATACACTCTTCCCATAAAGTCCGTTACTAGTGAAATAGGGCCTTTCGCGTAGGGCGGGTGTTTACCATGTAGGGTTTCTAGGGTTTAACTGTACTTTAGCTCGTTGAAAAGGCGGGCCGAAACTTGTGTTGACGGTGAGGCTAAGGGGGAAGCGGGGCACAAATGGGGCCCGTCACGGCTGCGACATGACGTATTAGGGTTTGTGGCCCAACCCCGATTTCGGGGTATGCCCTGATTCGGGCGCCCCGGAATTCGGATTTGCCACACTTTGGCTCGTGAAAAATCCCGAAATGGGCGGCACAACATGCGGTTTTTATGATCCCAGCATGTTGTCCGCAAACATGGGAGCACGTGGGTGTGATGGCATGTGCCGTTGATATGCTTGACATGGGTGGGCTCGGGGCCGGAAAACCACGGCTTGGGAGGCTTAAAAAAGCCTAACTTCGCCGTACAATGTCCGATTCGAGCAAACTAAGTTGCAAGTGGAAGCCCTCCCCCCAAGTTAATATATGTTTAAAACTTAATTTACGCCTACCGGCCGGTTTCCGCGTCAAATCCACCGTCCGATGTCATCCAAGCCCTCGTACACCCAAATAAAGTTTTTAGGGTTTCAAAATCTGCCACATTCGCGCGGGGCTAGCAACCCCTAGACAGGTGGTACCCGCATACCCGCTCCGCTAATACGCTCAACAATCAGCGCTCTATATTTCTTCTATTCACGGCGTTGCCCATTTCATGCCCCGTGATGGCATGGCGCCGTGCCCTTTGCCGCCGGCCAGATGAAGGCCCGTGCTAAGGTACTTTGAAAGCTCCCCGCCATTTTTCACGCCCGGCGATGCGCAAGTTTCTAAGGCCAACGATCTGCGCGCCATGGTGCTTACACTCCAAGTCAACTGCCCCTCAAGCCCAATAGGCCCCCAGCCCGTGCTCCTTGGTGGTATTTCCGGGCACGTGGAAAGAAAAACCAGTGCACACGACATGCCATTCTCTGTGTCGCCGCTTTGTAGACGGCCGGGCGCAACACAGTCGGCGGATACTAATTTGAAATTTGAAATTGTTTACAACAATACCAGTATAAACCGGCTGCTGTCTCTGGGCCTCCCCTTATGCTATGCCATACATGACTTAGTAGACTGAGGTAGACCGTGAACCACTAATCCCAACGTCTCCAATGGCAGTAACGATACCGTCTAAAACATACTCATAAACAAGTATTGTCTGCATACAGGTATGAAATATAAAATGTCGCTAGTCTCCACGATACGCGGCCTGCTCCAGCCGCTGCGGGGTCGTTGATCAGCAGAGCTGTCCAGCTTGAGCTGGTCGAGGCGAACCTGCCTGACCTCGGCTCCTGTGCGACTCCGGTCGTGCCGGAGCTTGGGGGGAAAGGCAGGTAAAAAACCCCCCTCGCAAAGGTCGTCGTCGGTCCCGCCTCGATCCGTGCTCAACCCCGCCCGAGGTATTAGCCGCTCCTCTCGACGCAGCTCGCCACCTAGCCGAGTCTTCTCTCCTCCTTCGGGGGATGAGAAGAGAAAATAACTAGGCTGCAGACGGTGTCCGGCTGGCTCTCTTGCCCCCGAGCCAGATTTTCTCCTGTCCCCTGTCCTTTTCCCGTCTGTCTCCAACACCTATCTGATCGCGCTGTGGCCGTCCGTGCCCTCCCCCAGTGGTTTACGTTGTTAGGGGGCCGCCTTTACGAGCAGTGTGCCTTTACGATAACCCTAGGCACACTGCCTGAGGCAGCCTATCGATAATTGGGTACCGACTAGGGAAGGGGTAGGAAGAACAAAGGGATCGAGTCGCCGGTCCTCAAAAGATGGTGGGTACGGGAATTTTTCCAAAAACCCCCCGTACCGGGCTTTTCCGGCGGCGGGCGATCCTAAGGACCGCCGCCGCCAGACCGTGCCGCTCCTCCGGCTGCGACCAACCACCGTCCTGCGTAGCCTCAGGCCTCGCCCCCAGGGGAGATTTGAGGCGCTCGCAGGGCTGGCGACTGCTAGCGAGCGCCGTCCCTAGCCCTGCTTCCCAGCCGTCCGCCGCCAGCTCCAACACCTTCGTCCCTCCGCTGATCCGTCCGTACCCCTCTTCGCCAAAAAATATTTCGCAGACGCCGCCCCCGCCCCATCGTCGGAAGAGTATCTGCGAGTATTTAGTCGCGGAAAGACATATCGGACTGGCCGAGCGGGAGATCCCTGTGTTGGTGTACGGATATTATGTTCAAAACCCTCCGTACAGGGCTTTCCGACAGCTGCTGATCCCGCGGATCGCAGCTGCCGGTACCTCGTTTAGCCCCCTACCGTGCCAGGCCTGGCACGGCTATGGGGTTACCAGCGCCCACCGCGTGGAGGTAGAGGCAGGTGCCGACGGGCCTGCGAGCGCATCCCTCTCCGGGGCCGCCGCCGCTGCGCCGCCGGCGGGCGCCGCGGATACTAGTGCAATTGTGCAAACATGCTGAGAACCCAGTGTCGAGTAGTCTCCCGGCTTGTCACGACACTGCGTGTGCCGAGCCACGCATAGAGGCGTGCATAACCTGCACATGCACGAATTTCGGCCCGCAAAGTATGGGCCGAAAATCCAACGTGGGTGCCCACAATAACTGGGGCTTGCCGGTAAATGTGCTCACGTCAGTGAACAGCGCGCCGTGGTGTGCGGTTCGAAACTCATTATTCTACCCCCCACTCGAGTTACATGGCCATCGCGGCAGTGCGTGGCGGGTAATTAAATACGTGCCGCTAGTAACGGACTTTATGGGAAGAGTGTATAAGAAGTTTTTATTACCGTTTATAGCTGTGGCCGAACGCAGGTTGCCCTTCGGCTGCGCGGATATCAGTGGTAAGTCTACAAAACGTTATTACAGCATATCAGCACAACGGCAGTTACCATCGCACACTAATTCGTCTTGATGCGCTTTGAGTCCGCTAACTTATTTTTTATGTACGGTGACTATTTGGAGTGTGTCGCATGAGTGCGGGGGGGGGGAAGCCCGAGAACATAAGCACGGTGGTGCTTGAATTTGCCCCCCGTGTTTGTCACGCAATTCTCCTTCGGCGCCAAAGCATTGCCCATGAGGTCTAAATATCTTTCAATAAATTCGATTACGATTACAGCTCGTATATGCCATGCGGTGTGAAATCTAGCCCAAACCTTTCGGAGTGTATACATGGTGTTTTTTTCATCCCACCCAACCAACCCCACAATTGACACACACCCTACCAGACCCTTTTAGGGGGGAGTAAAGCCCCACCAAGATTTCGGAGAGGGGGGACCAGGAGATCCCGCGGCGTAAACTGTGTATACAAGTTTCCTTGACGCCATATGCAAGAAGGCCCTTATTTAGACAACAACCGTTACTTGACTAGTAATAGTTGTAAATCATTTCCATTTGCATTGGCGTTTTTAGTGTCACCGCGCGAGGGCATAATGTTCCTCAAACGCGACCCAATCCAAGCCCCGTCCCTTCCTCCCCCGTCCCGTCCTCATAATTAAGACCTGAATGGTCGGGGGGAGACAGCACCTACGTCGTGAACCTATCACAGATCACAGTATATTATAAATATCAATTTAGACAAGGGCTCATTGAATTAGGAACGTCAATACGCCAAGAAAAGTAACATGTGTTAGCGTCTAAGGTTCAACTCGCCCGTGGTGCGGCTGGCTATGGCAAGCAATGAACCATGGACTGCACTTTACTAATACTCTTCAAAGTAGGACAAATGATGAATGTTAAAGCGTCGGGATGGCAAGATCAAGTGCATTGGGACCGCAATAAGAATGACACCGAGTGTTTGATGCTCTATAGCAATCCTACATGGAGATCTATAAACATCACTGCACGCAGAGCCAGGTATCACATATTGACCCTCATTATTCCACCCCTTATTATTTGAGCGGAGGCACATGAAGCGAGCGACGACTACAGCCTACATACTCCAGTCATGTGTTTTGAGAAAGTCTCGTCCGCTTGTCTTTGAGAAAAATGAAGGATCCCTACACCAAGGGTGCAAAACGCACGGGCAGGCAGAAAGCACAACGGCCTGTCACTCAGCTGCCCCACCGCAAGGCACACGATATGTTGACATCAAACATATGTCCCAGACACAATCATACCTGTGGTGCTCGCCCGATGAACATGTCTTTATCCAAATACGTCACCTGGAAGATGGGGCGAAACGCCTTCCTCGCTCGATGATCCATACTGAAGGGAGTCATCAACGGCACTGTGACATTGAACTGGCAATGGTTTTAAACACATTCAATTACTTGTCAGACACAGAATTCGGAGTTCGGTGCAATGACATGCACGTGTGACATAGATGTCGCGCCAAGGTAAGTTGCCTGAGCATCACCTCCTGCAGCGCAATGAGGATGGCCTGTTGTATTTGGGCCCGTGGTAGCAGCGCGGGCGTGATGAAGGACTCCAACTCCGACGTGATTCGCAAATTACTCACACCCGCGCTCTTGAACTGAAACGTAAGGCTTTCGTTCCTCGCCTCAAATCTTTCGATTTCGGGCGGAGCCAGCACCGATCCATTAGTCTGCGTGAACTGTCTGTGCAAACACTGCCAATGGCGTGGTGGGAGTAACGTCGACAATGGGGATGTGGCTCACTCTGCCCTCACTGTGAACCGCAACCCCTTGTCTGCTTCAAGAAATGGCGGCAACCCAAAGTCCACGATGTTTTTCACCACGCCTTCCTGGGGTGAGCCGAATCAGATGGAGTCACACTGAGTCTGAGGTCTCGCAATCTCACTGAACGGTGTGGCTTGGTGTGGACTCGCTGAGGAAAAGGTTGCAAGAAAATTTGCATATAATGAGGCAGCGGTGTTCACGAGCGCACCTCCACACTGCTGTACTGCTGGTAGATGCCGCCCACCTTCAACAGAGGAGCAGTGCGCCCCAGGTCCACAATTCCAGTCTGTGCAGGACACGTCATATCGCAGCGAAAAAGGCAGATCATCAGACTGGTAATCAAGGGAGCTTCGGATCTAGTGAGATTATAAGAGGAGGCTCCCTGGAATGTGCTACGCAATGCTATGACAACCAACAGCATTAAAAGTTCACATACTATACGGGTAGACGGTAGTGCGCCGCACCACGTCAAATGCATTGGTGTATATCAATTTCCATAGTCCCTCCAGCATGCTAAGTTCGGTGGCATCCCCAAACGCCTCTACAGCCACCTGTTTCCAGCCGAAGCCGTGTCACGCGCCAGAAGCCCACCCACTTGGCAAAAAATGACAGGCAACAACAAGTGGCAGTGACTATATAGTGACGATAGCAGCACACCACCTGCGCCTCCTCAACCATGCCACGGACATCCGGGGAGGAGCCAGCGCCCCGATCGGTCAGATAACAGGTGCGCTTAAGCACTCGCTTAGCGGTGGCGAGGTCTGTGCCCTGTGCGCTACCTGGGGTTGGGGAGTGGGTGTGCCGCACGTCAGTCTCTACACCAGTAGCAAGGCGCAGCTGAGCCGCGACAAAAAAACTCATTACACTTTTAAGGGTGGTATGAAGGATGAAATCTTGTCCCCTAAACCTATGCAACACGGAGCTAGTTCTCAGGGAGACGACAGCAGAGGTGCGGTTTCCCAACCACCCCGCGAAAGCTTGCTATCTCTGAATATGGACGCGTGCCTCGCCGATAGAGTTTTCGCAAGGCTCCTGTTTCGAGATAACAAGCCCTGGCGGGCGACGACTTTCACGCGGGTCTGAGGCAAGGCTGCACCTGCCACACGCTGCTCCGATGTAGCCATGCAGGGAGGTACAGCCAACCGGCGCGCTCCAACATGCCGTCGTCCGGCAGTCCGAGGGACGAATTGCGCTGAGGCCGTGTGAGCCAATGAACACTGGGACCGGCAAGTGCTGATGGCGCTGACATGCGCCGGGCGTGCAAGACTCATGGTCGTGCAAAAAGCTGCAACGCAACAGGATGGGGCTACGGGGACGGGCACAAACATATATACAGTGG
>JAPMLY010002713.1:0-42232 GCA_026401115.1 Tetraselmis chui
AAGGCGGACCGAAACTTGTGTTGACAGTGAAGTAAAAGGGAAAGCGGGGCACAAATGGGGCCCGTCCCGGCTACTATCTGACGTACTAGGGTTTGCCGCCCATCCCCATTTTTTGGCATACCCTTATTCGGGCGCCCCGGAATTTGGATTTTCCACACTTTGGCTGGAGAATACTCCCGAAATCGGCGATACAACATGCGTTTTTTATGATCACAGTATGTTATATGCAAACATGGGAGCACGTGGGTGTGATGGCAGGTGCAGTTAAAACGCTGGACATGGGTGGGATCGGGGCCGGAAAACCACAACTTGAGAGGCTTAAAACCCCCTAATTTTGCCGTACGGTGTCAGATTGAAGCAAAATAGATGATTACAAAAGGAAGGCCTTCCCCCAAGAAAATGCGAGTTTTCAACCGATGTCATCTTGGCCCTCGTATAACCAACCAAAGTATCTAGGATTTCAAAATCTGCCACATTCGCGAGGGGCTGGCATCCCCTCCACATGCGGTACTCGCACACTCGCTTTGCCAGCAATCAACTTTCTATCGTTCTTTTATTCACGGCGTTACCCATTTCATACCCCATGATGGCATGGTGCCGTGCCATTTGCCGAAGGCCAAATAAAAGCCCGTGCGAGGGTACTTTGAAAGCTCCCCGCCATTTTTCACGTCCGGCGATGCGCAAGCTTCAAAGGCCAGCGATCCGCGCGCTAGGGTACTTAAAGTGCATGTCAACCGCCCCTTAAGCCCAATAGGTCCCTAGCCCGTGCTCCTTATTCGTATTTCCGGGCACGTGGCAAGAAAACAAAGTGCACACAACATGAAATCCTCGGTGTCGCCTCTTTGTAGACGGCCGGGCGCAACACTCTCGGCGGATACTACTGCAATTGTGCAACATGTTGAAAACTCAAAGTCGAGTAGTCTCCATGCTTGTCGCGACACGACGTGTACCTTGCTACGCGTAGAGGCGTGTATAATATGCACATGCACGAATTCCGGCCCGCAAAATATGGGCCGCAAATCGTGTGGGCCTACAGCAAATGGGGCGTAGCGATAGAGGTGTCCATTTCAATGAACAACGCGCCGTAGTGTGTTGCTCGCAAATCATAATTCTACCCCCCAATTGAGTTGCATGGCCATCGCGGCCGGTGTGGAGGGTAATCAAATCCGTTTAGCTAGTAACGGACTTCGTGGGAAGAGTGTAGCTGTCAATATCGATAGATATGGCTATCCTTCGTCCTCGGTGTTGTTCTTCTTGTAATTAATTGTTCGTCAGTGGTGACAGCTACAGCGCTGGCAGTCGTAGGCTGCAAGTATCGTTAGGGTACGAAAAGCGGTGTTGAGGCGTAATGGTGACGATGATGACAATATGGGTCATGACATCGCCATAGTACAGCAACATCTTAGTACCAGTACTCAGTCAGCAATACCGACGACTACCGCGGCTTGGGTCGTCACAGGTCAGCGCCACATCAGACAAGACGTGCCGCAGATTGTACGTTTACGTCATGTAAGATAGCACGATACTCCGGAAAACCATGTAAGGTATGTGCTGACGTTGCATAAATAATCAAGTTCCGATAGTTAAGACTAATATTTCGGTATGCATGTGCGCATGTCTTCCCCGGTGTCTCCGCCGTTAGGGCCTCAAACTCTGCACAGCTGTAGCTCCCTGGCGATAGAGGCCATTATCCGCCCATTGCGGCAGTTTCAGCACACTCTCAAACCCACGAAGATACGCATTCTAGCAGCAAAGCGTCCATAGCACTGCCGAGGAGGTGCGCTGCTGTGGGCTTGCACTGTGCGCGGACGGGTGTGTCTGATGTGTTGAGATTCCGTCATAGCTCCGTGAGAGCGAAAAAGGCGGAGTCTGAATAAAGGCATACACGTCTGCATACCCAGTCGCGACCTGAATTAACGCGTGGTGCGATATGCTCGACATGCCTGCTGTCTGAAATAGGTGAGGCTTAGTATTGGCATTATCTTTAACGGCGCCTCTTCCAATAGCTGCAGCTGCGCTTTCTGAGCTGGTCCTGTGACTCCATTGCACTGCTGGTAATCGCGATATCAGTACACTTGTACAAGACGTGTCGGCGCTTCGCTGGATAAATAATGATATTATATCATTGCCATAGTTTGAATTGATTATTATTGAATACATACAAAAACACTGGCACCGGTATCTCTTCGTATATCAATACTAATAATTAATCCTTATTATATTAATTCTGAATTCATCGTCACAAGATTAGAAGTTGGAGTGGTACCGTATGTGTTATTCGTGATTATTTTATTTACACATAAATAAGGGTTGACATTATAATACATATACTTGTACATAAAAGTGCTACCGAAACCAGTTCTGAGTAATGTGCACGTGCTGTGCTGCTGGTCGCAACTCAAAAGCGTACCAATCAGATACGGGTACGGGTAATGTGCACGGCGTCAGATTCAAGTGTCAGCATTTTCATCCATTATCAAATGAAAGTCAGCCCGTATGTCTTTCCGTCTGTCCATCTGTAAGTCTGTCTCTCCTTTAGTACCTGTGTCTCTCTATGTGCATGTCTGTCTTTCCTCTGTCTTTCTTTCTGTCACCCTAGCTGTGTCCATCACAACCTGCATGTCTGTCTGTGTAAGTCGAGCTTTGTTTGTGTGACTGTTCCTGAACCTTGGCTCAATGGGATTCGGGGATGTATGTGCGACGCCATGGTAAAACGATTCAGGTGTGTGAAATTTCATGGGTTCTTTTATTTATTTCCCCATTTTTAGGGCGAGGTACAGCAGTATGTCGTTTTATTGAACTAAAATGATTAAATTAATTGAATAATAATTGTATCTCATTTGTACTGATGCAGAATAGTACGATTGATTGTTTTTGTTCCTTACTATACGCTATGATTCATGTGTAGTGACTGTGTGAAAGGATTTGTTTTTGTAATAGATAATTTATCGTAAAATATCAGAACTGTATTGATAAAGTCAATCGCAAGCGTCCCCGTGCTCCTCGCGCGGCGCGCATTTTCAGGGTTGCGTGGGAGTTTCTTGTGTTCTCTTGTGTTTTATATAGGTTTGTGCACATTGTGGTGCCCCCCTGTGCTGTGCCTTGAATTCTATTACCCTCTTGTCACTCTTGCCCTCTTGGTTCCCACCCTTTTGCCACTTTTCTATCGCGCTTCATAATATATTGCATTTCATCTTCGCACTTCCTCTCTTTGTGTTTGTTCATTCGGTGGATTCGCAGCAATTGTTGAATTAGCGATAATAGTCGTTTCATAAGGCTGTAACAAATGAATATTCTGTTTTAGGTGCCTGCCCCTCTCCGATTTTTCAAATCCCGAACAGATTTGGTCAGCTGCTTTTTTTGTTTGTTATATCTTATTTGACCCCGCCGCATTGTTCATCCCGCCCGCCCTTTTCTTTATGTCTTTTTACCGTTTTGCTGTTTGCAATTAAATTTGAAATTTAGATTGTACGTTATGCATTCAATTTAGTTGTTTACGACAGTTTTATGTCAACGAGTACCGGTGGTAAAGCATGACACATTTTTTTTTTATCGGCTGTTGTTGTCTGCCTTTGGGATCAATTCCTGAACCGCCAGATCCGGCTACCGCTAGTTCTGGTGGCCGGGAATTGGCGCAATGATAATGGATAGCTGTACTGCCTTTTAATTAGTAAACCACGACGAATTTGAATTAGTGATCAGCAATACCTGCACCTGCTGGCGAAGATTCTCGACCTCCAGCTACGGCTCGCACAGCCACTCTCACGGCGAAGGCCAATTTTTTATAGCATAGCGAATTCGAACTGAAGCAGGGCGCTTCGGCATCTTCACTTAATTAGCACGTTCCCTCCCGCTTTGTGTGTTTTCAGGTGGTGGCGGCGGGTTGCCGATCGACACCTTGAAACAGAGTTGGACATTCCGACGCCAGCTGGACTGAACGCCGCCAGCTAAGACGCCACATTCAGTGGCTGTCGTTCAACACCGAAGTTAAGCGACGCATCGGAAAGCCGGATACTTTTTGCCCAAATATCAGTTTTATCAACGACCCGTACTGTATTAGCACACGTGGCGGAAAATTTCGTGGGGCTCCCGAGGAAGCCTTTTCTGCAAGCTGTTGTTTACGGCCGCCAGCAAAGTCACAAAGAGGGGCGTCACTCCGTCACCAGCAGTTTTCTCCCGTATCCTCGTCACGGTGACTGTGTGTGGTGAGTGGAGAGCAAATCAGCACATCTACTCGGTACCTCAACGAAATTGTGGGCGTGTAATTGCTCCCCGACTGCTGCCAATTATTTCTACTAGTCCGCGGCGTTGCATCACACGGGTCATCGCCCATATCGGCGGCTCACTCGCGGATTCCGAAATCCTGAGTTTCCTTTCTTCTGATCCCTACCACCATGACGTTCGCCGTAGCAGCGCAGCGCTGTGCCGGTCGCCCCTCCACAAGCTCATCTATTCCTACCGCGCTTAACGGAGCCCACTACCGCTGTCCGCGTTGGCAGCGTGTGGTCGGCAGCTACAGGTGAAGTGTCTCCCGGCAATACGTTGGAAACGCCACGCACAATCTGACCGTCTATAGGAAACACTTCCGAACCTGTTTTGCAAACGTGCCCACCGGATCCATTTCACACAAATCCTCCGTGGAGAAAGCCAATAATCGTCTGATGTTGTCATTTTTTCGTCGCTTTCTGTGCGTTCTCAATCATCGCCGTTTATGTTATAAATGTCCGTGCGGCCGAAACGCGGACGGCTGCACGGACAGTCGTCGAAAAGCTGACCGTGATGAGTCACTGTCTCTCGCTCTCTCTCTGATCCTTCTGAGATTTTCTGTCACATTGCCATGCAGGCTGCAACGCGTCCGGCCTGCAAGTCGACGCTGGGTGGTGCGTGCGGTCGCGACACCCGTCAAGCAGGACAGCCAAGGGGCCGAGAGCAGGAGCGATCCTCCTACAGAAGAGAGACATCCCGGTGAGGAGGAGTCCGGACAGCCGATAGCAAGCTGGACGGCCAGCTTCTCCTCAGTTGTTAGCGCCCCAGGGGCGGTAGCTGGCGTGCTGTGGCACCTCGTGGATCGCAACCTCTGGGCCAGGGAGTCCACGCAGGAGGGCAAGGAGGCTGTGCACCCGAGCGCCAGCGTGGAGGAGGTCCCCCCAACGCAGCCCGCAGAGGCGGAGCTGAAGGAGAAGGTTGCGCGTGCGGCGAGCAAGGAGGCCAAGGAGAAGAACAAAAAGCAGTGGATGGATATTAGCACCTTTTTACAGACGAGTGGCACCCTGGAGACGCGCTACCTGCGAATGCTGTCCTCCCTTTGTGCACTCACTTACGTCATGGACCGTCTTACGGTGAGTTGCACCATACCTCATTCCTCCTATTGCTCTGTCTTTGCCATTGCTTCTCCTGTCTGCCTCATCATATCAAACTTCTCATAGCCTGTCTCCCATGCACCCACAGCCTCGCAGCCTCTACCGGATGCACCGCCTGGAGCTTGTCACATCCAGTCGGGCGTGTGAGTTGCCCAGTGAGTCCCCCAACGCCCCAAGCGCAGAGGACGTGTTGGATATGGGGGACTGTATGGCGGCGGATTCGGTCAGCTCGTCGTGTATGGCGGATTGGGATGAGGGGAGGAAGGAGGAGGACGGGGCAGAGGGAGGCGGACTGCCTCCTCACTTGAGCTCGCTGCAAGGTAGCCTGTCCAACATTGCGCCGTTGTCGGGGAAATTGGCAGTGCGGAAAGTGGTGTGGCAGGGCGGGCACGTGAGCGCGGCTGACATTGTTGCAAAGAAACTGGGCGAGGCGGCCTCCATGGCTGCGTCCCTGGGTGGGCGTGCTAGTGAGGTGGTAACAACAGCGCGGCAGCCGTTTGCGAGTAGCGTGGCCGCGCAGCTGGAGCACGCGGCGGCGGAGGGAGGGCACGCACGGGAGGTGGTGGAGGCGCGGCGGGCCGTGGCTGCAGACTCCGCGGGCAGCTGCCCTTGCGAATGGTTTGTATGCGACGACCCCGTTTCTTCCACCCGCTACTTTGTAATCCAGGGCTCCGACTCCCTGGGCTCCTGGATCACCAACGTTACCTTTGACCCCACCCCCTTTGAGACGCCTTCGCTGGGGGTCAAGGTGCACCGCGGCATCTACCGCGCCGCGCTCGCGCTCTACGACCGCTTCCTCCCTCTCATCCAGGAGCACCTGGACAGCAGCCCCTTCGCCACCGTCACCTTCACCGGCCACTCCCTCGGCGGAGCCCTCGCAACGGTGCTCCTGCTGATGTACCGTGCGCGTGGGGTGCTGGACCGAAAGAACATCGCGCCGGTATACACGTTTGGCAGCGCGGCAGTGTTTTGCTCGACGGGAGGCGTGTCGTTGCACGCCGATGGTGCGGAGGGTGACGGCGACGCCACGCACGACATGCTGTCCAAGCTGGATCTCCCCGAGGGCAGCGTGCGCAACGTGGTGATGCACCGCGACATAGTGCCACGCGCATTCGCTTGCGACTACAGCCTTGTAGCGCCCATCCTTGCTCGCTTTGCGCCCCCCTTTCGCGAGCACGGCACCCTGCATGGCCCCGACCGCGGCGTGCTCTACTCGTTTGTGGGTCGCATGATGGTGTTGCAGCCGGGCAGCGACCTTACATTCACAGGAACCGAGGGCTACCACCCCATGATGCCGTCCGGCGCGGGGCTCTACACTATGCGCGACCCCACGCTGCGCGACGCGCTACCCGCGGGCGCTGCTTGCGCACACAGCACTGCGTTGAGTCGCGCGGTGATGGCGTTCATGGATGCACCGCATCCGTTGGACATTCTCGCGGACCGCCGGGCGTATGGGCACGAGGGGCAGATCAGCAGGTACCATAACCCAGACAACTACACGCGCGCATTGGGCGGTGTCCTACGCAGCCGGCGCGACCTTTGGAGCACCTCTTCTGACGCGGCTGCCATTCAGCGACGCGCGGCGGAATTTGTGCGCGGGCATGCGCATGAGCAACAGGAGCCGCCTTTGTCTGAGGGGTCTCAGTAATGGCTGGGTTGGATATTGTGGGCAAGAAGAAAAGGGGGGGAGGAGCGGATTGCCACAGCTGCAGATTGTCGTTGCTCGCAGCGGTGCTCTTTTCCCGCTGACTGCCGCTCAGCGACGAAAAGTTGCCCTCCATTTCATTTGGGATGAACATTTTTTGAGAGTAGGCTGTACCAATGTAACACTATGTAAACTGCTTTATACTGAAGAGCAGCCAGCCGCCTACCAATGCTGACACCCGCGCCACTTTCACCTCTCCCCCCTCCCCCACATCCGCCCTTTTCCCTTCATGATACCTCTCCCTCCTTCCTAATAGGCGTGATACTAGCGATTCATTTTGTGGCACTGCTCACATGTTCTTCCTCACACTCACACAAACTGGCAAGGGCAATCCACGAGCCCACATCGACCCTGCCAACTTCATGTTGCCGAATTCGATCGAATATCAACACGGCGGGTGAAAACTCAAAACTGAACGCTGAGTAAGGGTAAATAATTTTTTTGTTAAATATCATGCCTCTAAATATGTTTGAAAACAATTGTCGGGATGACTCTAGGTCAACCTCGACACGCCACGTCGTGACCGTGACAGACGCGCCCGTGACTGTGACAGAAAAACGATCACCCGTATCCTGAAGTCTCGTATTTCCAACTTCGCCGGCGAATAAAGCTGGTCTTTGGAGTGGTGTGTAGTTCAGGCTGCCTTGCTCACTGCTGCTGCCATTGCCGGCGCTCTGTCTTGTCGCATTCCCGACTGCAACGGTCACTGTCGCAGGTTATTGGGCTGAGCAGCTGATTTTCGCAGGAGAGACAGTCGAAAGGAGGAAAAGTCATAATTGGTGCGCTTGAGTTACTGAATCTAACTGCGTCTTCGCCCTTGCTTGCGTAATTTCCTCCGTTGCTTCCGCCCCTTGCCCTTATTCTTCTTTCGGCCTTTACTGCCTCGAGAAGTGCAGACCTCGTACCTGCCACGCGCGCCGCCGCCCGGCTCCAGACGCCACGACCTCTCCCTGATAATATCATCCTTAACTGCTGCGTATCGATACGTGGAAAATTCTTCCAGGTTGACCATCCCGTCGGTGTCGTCGAAAATGTAAGCGGTGACGTCACTCAGTGTCTGCTGCGCTAAAAAGCGCCCGTACGCGCTGCACTGTTCCATTACTTTCGCCCGCCGTCGCTCGTAAGCGCCGGCGTGATCCGACATGCACTTGGCCTCCACTCTAGAGCACGAATAGCATCCAACCCCGTGTAAGAGTGAGAATCAAAACAAGTGACAAACACTATCAGTGACGGTTGTGGACTTACATGCACAGTCGACTGCGGCTGTCTACCGCGACGCAGTCGCACACGCCGTTTCCTAGCGGGACCTCAAACCCGTACGCCTCGATGCCAAAGTCCTGCAAACGCTCCACCAGCTTGTTCTCGCGCCATGAGGGCCCGTTGGGGTTTTGTGCGGCGCCTTGAAGTATTGCGTCCAGCGCTTGTACCTGAACTGCTAACGGCACGTCTAGTGTCGAGGCGCTGCCAAGGACAGCCTGCTTGTGGGCTGCTGGTGGGGTCGTCGCAGATTGGACGAGGTCGCTGGTCGCCTCAGCAAATTGCTGTACCCCTACGTGAACTATCCCAGAACAACCTGGAACACGCGCCGTGTGTTTATTTCTAGCATTTCTGTTACACCGCCGTCGTTTTTTACCCACAAAGGATGTCGAGTCAGGGCAGCCGGTAAGATCTATGACGTCCGGGGATAAAGGACGGAGCGTCGATATTAACGGAGATAGGGCTTCTTCGTCATCCGCCAGCAGATCGATAACTTCGTCCGCGCCCAGTCCCGGGCTGCGGAGGTACGGGAGTGCAGGATCCATACTCTTTGGCGCTCTATCGGTTCGGTAACGCCTCCCAGGAAATATGTGCAGCGGATCTAAGCCCGAACAGACGGGCACGCCACTCCGTTGTGCAACTGGCCGGCGCTCGGAGTGTCCGTCGCAACTCGAAACTACGTCGGACCCGCCCACGACACGAGCAGATGGAACACCCATTATAAAATATTATTGTTGGTCCTATCGCCGATGGTTGACTGACTTATAGCTAAAGTGCCTAAGTCAATACTAACACTAAGTATTGTTAAATTTGCAGTTAATATACTGGACTGATGTAGAAATATGACATAAGAGAAGTATATTGTTGATAAAGAGACTGTTCAGGTTAGATGCACTGTGCCGTGATTTAAAGATAATAAATTTCCTTACAACAGAAAAGCAGCATAAGCCACCAAGCAAAAAGAAGAAATGCGGGGAAAACCTAAGCCCGAGGAACAGGAAGGCATGCCACAGCATCAGCACTGCCCTCCTGCAAAGCATCACGGAGACAGGAACCCAAAGTACCATGAAGAGTAGGGAGGACGCTGTGCTGTGATCGGAGAGGGAGGATTGGATTTGAGCTAAAATTAAAGATATTTTTATATACAAGAAAAGGAAGTGGAGATCACCAAGTAAAAAGAAGGAAGGAGGAAAAAACCTAAGCCCGAGGAACATAAAGTCATGCCACATCATCATCACTGCCCTACTGTAAAGCGTCCCGAAGATAGGAACCCATAGTACCACGAAGAGCAACAGGAAGACGTTGCATGAATTTTGTCATATCCTAGCCATTTAGCTAAGTGCTAGTATCCGACATTATTTATTTCCTCTAAATAGTACCTGTATCTTAGCGATATTCAGTGACTCTTTTATTGTCATCACGGCAGTACAACTGTATCGCCGTATTTTCCCTCGACAGTACAGAGTTACTAGCAGTATCTCTTCTAGATAGTTCTTTTCTAGATAGTTCTAAGAGCTTGTGCGATAAGATTAGATAGACGGTACAGATAATCTCAGATAATCTGTATCACCAATAATAGTTTGGTTTAGTTAGCAGACAGCACAAGCTACAGGTTCTAAGGCTGTTTCTAGAACACCTGAGGTGTGGATATTTAAGACGGGGACTTACTGGTAGAGGTGAGAGACCGGTACAGAATAGAATCACGCCACACCCAGATTGTAAGAAACCCTGTTCCTAAGACAATCTTACTAATTCTCTCTACGCTGTATAATTAGATCCAGAGATTAGGTTCTACTATTAGTCTAAGGTTGCCAACTTAGCCTAACCAAAGTAGCACCTCACACGTGGTTTCGGAGCCTCAGAACAGCTAGACGAGACGAAGATGTCTAACCGAGCAGGAGAGAGACTACCAGAGGAAGTTGATGGTCGACCAGAGGGGGCGCCTTCTGGGCCGACACAGCCGACGTCGACAGATGGTAGAAGACAGACAGTGCGAGAAGGATCGAGTCCCACGATGGAGCCTATGTCGGTACACGTCACCGAGATGCTACAACGACTAAGTAACCGAGTTGACACTTTTTCGACTGAGCTATCTCAACTGCGTGACCACGTCGACAACGGTTTCAGACATTTTGAAGGACGAGTGAACAGAAGCCGAGAAACGGAGAATTTTCTTCGAGGAGAACAATTGAGATCGGAGAGGACGCGAGAGATGCCAAGCATGATGCCGAACGATGTCAAACCAGCCAAGATCAAGAGCATCGCTACGACTAACATCGATGAGCTGAGAAACTGGTTCCGACATGCACGAGGGTATCTACGGTATCACAGCGTTAACCCTGAAGAGCAAAGAGGAGTGTACTGGGTATCTGGCTTTCTGGAAGGACCACTATCGAAGTGGTGGTACTCCCAAGTTGCGCAGACTGGAGATGAAGTCGGTGGAGGATTTTCCGGAGTTTCTGAGATGGAGAAATCCTTAATTCAGGAATTCTGCGGAAGAACACCGGCGGAACAAGCGAGATTGAATTTAGACAAAGCGAGACAGAAAACCACGGTCCTGAAGTACGCGAACTATTTTCGAGAACAATTATTGGAGCTTCCTCACCGTCACGAAGAAGATAACGTACATGATTTCCAGCGCGGTTTGAGACCCTCGATTCATAAGGAAGTTGCCCTGAAAAACCCTAAGACCCTACACGAGGCGATTCAAGCAGCTCTGCGAACGGAGGCAGCGGAGACCAAGATTGAGACGACCCAACGCTCGACAGGCCGACTGAACGCCATCGAAGAAGACATCGACTTTTCAGAGGCAGCGGAGGAGATCGACAGTGAGTTGGAGGAAGATTCGCATGGCGCGACCGAAGAAAAGCCGCGGGAGCTCTACGAGATTAGACGCCTCACTCAAGAGGAGGTCGACAGATTTAAGAAGGAGGGCAAGTGCTTCATTTGCCACAAGAAGGGACACATCGCTATCGACTGCCCAGACAGAAAGAACAAGAAGAATGACAGAACGAGGAAATCCCGGCCGGGAAAGTGAGACCTGAGTCGGCAGCTCGCGGCAAGCTGCAGGATGAGGTTTCGTCTCCTACAGCGACTCAGGAAGAGACCACAACAGAAGAAGTACGAGACCCGTTACCTCAAACGACATTGAGGCCAGTCTTTAGGAGCAAGGACTTTAGCGACTGGATGATGAATAGGGAGTATTTCCTGAAGTACTCTCAGACCTACGGACCTTTCGACTTAGATGGAGCTAGCGATAATGACGGCCTTAATTCTCAAGTGGCGGAGGATTTTTGCTGTCCGGCGCGCCCATTTCAGGAGAGAGATTTACAGAAGTACCGGAGAATTTGGCTAAATGCGCCATTTAATGAATTAGAAGATTTTTTGGGCCATTATTTGCGGAGTAAACTGCTTCATCCCCATCTGAGAGCGGTTATAGTGGTTCCAAAATGGAGGGCAAAACCATGGTTCAAGCTGCTGCGAAATTTCCGACTTGTCGACGAGCTGGCGGCGAAAGAACATGTGTTTACCTGCCCCACGAACGATGGAATAGAAGGAAGAAGGCAAGATGTTGGACCGACAAGATGGACGACGCAAGTCTACGTCGACGACACCGATGGAGTTCGATTTCTGCCTCAGAACCTACAGAATCCCCCGAAGACCTACTGGACTCACTCGACGACTCTTGTTACCGATGGCCGACGAGTGTTACTAGCGAAAGAGGACACTGGCATGGTCTGGTTTCATGGTGGCAAACAGGAGATTGAAGACGCGACCCCGGAATACACAGCAGTGCGAGCTCTTACGGAGACAACTAGATTAAAGGTGAGCGAAACAAATTTACGCCTTTTAGGGACGGAGTCTTCCGGACAGAATAAGCGCTACGTGTACATCGCTCGCGTTCGACCCGGATCGATACCGGACGCTACGTCAACTTCTCGGGCAGTATGGGCTACCTGGAAGGAATTAATTTCGGCACGGCGTACGGGTTATCTAGTCTGTGGAGAACAGCAGTTCCCTCTTCGTTACGAGACTTTTGGGAAACCGATCGACGGGTGGATGAACAAGAACGTCCGACTAGAAGACTGTGTTCCTGCGACGCTACATGTATCCACAACCCAGTCTGGAACAAGTCTGTTAGTGTTGGGAGGCACCTTACGCGGACATCGATGCCGTATTTTGGTTGACTCTGGCGCTTCGGAAAATTTCTGCAAGGCTGAGTGGGTACGGGAGCATCACATCCCGACGGTTACTGGAGAGAAATACCGGATAAAATTGGCAGATGGTAGTACAACTACGACTCGCCAGCGACTACGGAATGAAGTACTCACAGTAGGGACCCTAGACATACGTCTGGACGCAATTACGACAGAACTGGATAAATTCGACATCATCCTCGGTCAACCTTGGTTACAAGCCGTCAACCCGGATATAGATTGGTCTACTAAAACGATTCGCGACCGTAAAACTGGCGAAGCTATGGTGTCTGGCGACGAGTACACCGTACCTGTGACAGTACATCACTTGGAGGCGGATGCGATGGCAAAGCTGCTTAGACAACAACCAGCAGACCTCTTCGTGATTGGACTACGAGAAGTACAATACGCGGTCGACGACATCAACACTGATCAACAACCTGAGTGGACGACTTCGTTACGAGATTCCCTGAATGAGTTTACGGACATTATCAAGGAGCCTGACGGTCTACCGCCAACTCGCGAGTGCGACTTTGAAATTAATTTGGAGTGCGATGAACCACCTAAGGAGCGAACGTACCGTATGTCACCAGCAGAACTCCGGGAGGTTCAAGTACAGTTGCAAGACTTACTCGCAAAAGGCTGGATTCGTCCGTCTAAATCTCCGTACGGTGCCCCGATTTTATTTGTACGCAAGAAGGATGGTACCATGCGTATGTGCGTAGACTACCGGAAACTCAACGACCTCACGAGGAAAGACCGAACACCGTTACCCCGGATTGATGAGTTACTCGACTCGCTATATGGGGCTCACTATTTCAGCACGCTGGATCTGTATAAAGGCTATCATCAAGTTCGAGTCAAAGAGCGCGACATACATAAGACAGCATTCCGAACTCATTACGGACTGTTCGAGTACTGCGTTCTACCCTTTGGACTTTGTAACGCCCCAGCTGGATTCCAAGCGATGATGAATCGAGTTTTGGCCCCGTATCTTGGCAAGTTCTGCGTGGTATATTTGGACGACGTGTTGATCTACAGTAAGACGGCCGACGAACACCTCGAGCATATTCGACTCGTGTTACGAGAGTTGCAGCGACACCAGTTGCATATCAAACTCTCTAAGTGTTACTTCGGACGATCGAGCGTCAATTTTCTTGGGCATGTGGTGGAAGCTGGACAGATCCGAATGGACCCCGACAAGGTTGAGGCAGTACAAAATTGGCCCCGACCGAAATCTGTGACTGAAGTACGTGGATTTCTGGGACTTGCTGGATATTACCGGAGGTTTATCAACCAATTCGCAACCCTAGCAACCCCATTAACGGACCTGACCAAGAAGACACCGGAATTTCGTTGGACTCCTCAAGCCGAGTCAGCATTCGAGCAAATTAAAGACGCGATGGTACGTGCACCAGTACTGGTAATTCCTGACACTTCTCCTAATGCAAGGTACACACTGTACACAGATGCTTCTGGATTTGCAGTAGGAGCTGTGCTATTACAAGACCAAGGTATTGGATTACAACCTGTTGCGTACCATGCTCGAAAGATGAACAAGCATGAGGTACACTATCATGTCCACGAACAAGAGCTACTGGCAGTTCGAGACGCTCTACTGAAGTTCCGTTGCTACTTAGATGGCGCGGCGGGATTTACAGTAATTACGGACCACGACACGTTGCGACACTTCTTTCGGCAGCGCGATTTGTCTACTCGACAGGTGCGATGGCTTCAAGTTTTAGCACCTTACCAGCGACAGATGGACATCGTATACAAGAAGGGAGCAGTCAACCAGGCAGACGCTCTGTCTCGCCGACCTGACCTGAAGGACTCATTACAGAAGCTGCAACTGTTACGCGATTGGACCAACGACGAAGCAGAATGCGAGTTACACGCACAGATTTTTTCCCTGGAATCCCGGTTACATCCTGACTCTGGACTTCATGCGGAAATCAAAAGTGCTTATGATTCGGACAAATATCTGCTTACCCGGAAATCTCTGCCTACCTGGCTGGTACGTCAATCTAATGGACTCTTGTACGCCTACGGGACAAGACTGTATGTTCCGAACGTCTCTACATTGCCATCAAGAGTACTGTACGAACTACACGACGCACCGACCGCGGGACACCCTGGTATTATTCGACTATTGGCAGCAGTAACCCGGACGTTTTGGTGGCCTAACATGAAGCGGACAGTACAACACTATGTACGCACCTGTGTTACCTGTCAACGCAACAAGGCAGCGCGACACAAGCCTTATGGACTCCTTCAATCGCATGAGGTACCGACCAGGCCCTTTGAGCATGTATCGCTTGACCTGATTACGGACCTTCCTGAGTGCGATGGGTATGATGCTGTGGTGGTATTCGTCTGTATGCTTACGAAACGGACGATTGTCGAGCCAATTACGAAAACGATTACAGCGGAACAATTAGCAAAAGTTATGCACCGCGCTGTTTTTCGGCATTTTGGCTTACCACGGAAATTAATATCCGATCGAGATCCCCGGTTTATGAGCGACTTCTGGCAAACCCTATTTAGGGCTGTTGGCACCAAGCTTAATATCTCTACGAGCTATCACCCCCAGACAGATGGCCAAACTGAACGAGTAAACCAGACATGGGAGCAAGTCATACGATGCTATGTGCACCCCTTGCACGACGACTGGGTTCAACACCTTACCAACGTGGAGTTCGCGATCAACGCAGCGGTTTCTACGTCAACGACTATGTCTCCATTTAAGGCGACGCTAGGATTTGAGCCGACATCTCCAACAACGGCTACATTTGACGATAACGAGCCTAGCCGTACTTTACCGGAGCAAGTGAAGATTCTGGTCGAGATGCACAGATTTGCCCACGACTGCGTCAAAGCAGCCCAAGCACACATGCAAGACGCTGCAAATCGGCACCGGTTACCAGTACCTTTTACAGTTGGCGACAAGGTTAAGCTCAAGGCGACAAATCTACGGTTTGTACAACAGCCATGTTCTAAACTACGCGACCGCTACATTGGACCGTTTCTCATTACGGAGGAAGTTTCCCCGGTTGCATTTCGGCTTAAGCTACCCCCTGGAGTACGGATTCACGATGTTGTACACGCCAGTCTATTGGAGAAATGGAATTCAGAACCAGAACAGGCCAACAGTGCACAGCCAATTCCGATTGTGCACGATGCGAAGCGATTTGAAGTCGATAAAATACTCGACGTGGCTTTTAACTCCAATGGCACGGGATTTTTGTTTAAGGTCCGCTGGGCAGCACCGTTCAACGTACCTAGCGAGGACACTTGGGAACCCATGCGAGGAGTCAACCACTTAAACATCTTTTCCGAATTCCTTCGAACGGATGTTTATCGAGAATTTTCTGGCACCCCTGACTTTGTCAGATTTCGCAATCGCTGGCCTGCAAGAACCCCCAAGAAACCAAGACCCTGAATACTGCACAGCGAGGACGCTGGTGCTTAAGGAGGGGAGAGTGTCATATCCTAGCCATTTAGCTAAGTGCTAGTATCTGACATTATTTATTTCCTCTAAATAGTACCTGTATCTTAGCGATATTCAGTGACTCTTTTATTGTCATCACGGCAGTACAACTGTATCGCCGTATTTTCCCTCGACAGTACAGAGTTACTAGCAGTATCTCTTCTAGATAGTTCTTTTCTAGATAGTTCTAAGAGCTTGTGCGATAAGATTAGATAGACGGTACAGATAATCTCAGATAATCTGTATCACCAATAATAGTTTGGTTTAGTTAGCAGACAGCACAAGCTACAGGTTCTAAGGCTGTTTCTAGAACACCTGAGGTGTGGATATTTAAGACGGGGACTTACTGGTAGAGGTGAGAGACCGGTACAGAATAGAATCACGCCACACCCAGATTGTAAGAAACCCTGTTCCTAAGACAATCTTATTAATTCTCTCTACGCTGTATAATTAGATCCAGAGATTAGGTTCTACTATTAGTCTAAGGTTGCCAACTTAGCCTAACCAAAGTAGCACCTCACAAATTCTCGCGGCACATCTGTGACGAGTACAGTCCTGCAACAGTACATTGCAGGACATTGTACAGGTACTCGTTACAGATTCCAATTCGTGCTTTTCCACAGGACGGACGTATACTCGTGGGTACGTCGCTACTGCAATATTGTAATGGTGTTGATGCTACAGTACGACCAGTACCTCCCGGTACGTACAGATATGCATAATTAATCTAACTAGCCAGATGACGCGCCAGAACGAGCTCTTCGATGCAGAAGGAGCCGCGTCGTGAAACCCAATGCTAGGCAAGCCGCGTCTCGAGGCAGATGACGACGGTTAGACAGCGCTAACGCCTGACACGTAAGCGTAGCTTGCAGGCGTAATTAGTCTGGGCTGAAACCTATTTAAGCCGAGTGCAGTAGAGGGAGGTGACATAACCTTTTAACAATTCCTTTGTTCACTTACAACATCTACTGCCTAAGTACAACAGTGAAACATCTTTCATCATTGCCTCTCGACAACATCATTTTGCCATATTGCAACGACAGAACTTGACAGACTAGAACAGATTTGTGCTAGCGTTTAGCTTTCAGAGGCTAACCGCCACACTGGTTTCGGAGCTTTTTGGTCGACGCACGCTTTCGTTGCTCGTTGATTCGCTCGACGTTGCTTGACTGAGTTGAGATGGCTTCTCTAGGACCCGGACATTACGTGGTGTTGGTAATTCACGTTGGAGGAGCTAATCCGTCGGACTTGAAGTTGGTGTTACAGCGTGAGCCTCGTTCTGGTAAAACTTGGTTCCCAGCTGGCTCTGTCTTACCTAACGAAGAGCATGTCGACGCTGCTGTTCGCGAGTTACACGAGGAGACCGGTCTTGTTTTGACACCGGATGATTTGACGCTGTTGAGTGGTGAACATGTTAACATTACACTACCTCAAGGACGACAGCTTGTCTACGTGTACTCGGCTTCTATTCATGTCATGTTTGCTACGAACAACTTACGCACACCTGCTCAGGTTGAACATGCTGTTTTGGCACAGTCGACAGTTAATCCGGATGGCACTTACGTCGTCCCGGACACCATCAACATTGATGGTCTGACACTTACGCCCGCACAGAAGGGGTTACTTCGTGCTGAGAAGCACAAGAGTGAGTTACTTCACTTTGGTTACGTGACTCAGTGGGAATTCTTTTATCGAGTTGTTGTTCAACATGCTCCAGTCCTGCTTGACGACGCGTCTATCCCGAGACAATTCCACATGTACTCCCGTTTTACGACGGTCGACTCTGATTCTGTATGGCTTCTGATTCACGGACACATCAACCGACTGACTGGTGAAGGGCCTACAGATTTACGAGTGGGAAAGCCGATGCCTACTCACAACTTGGCTGGACTACCTGTGACCCTCACGGAGACCCAGCGTAAGGCTGCAATAAATTCACCGTATCAGAATGGCCAAGTAGCTCATGTACTGGAGGATTGGCTTGAAGCTCAGCCTCAGCGTTTTCTCATGCTTGGGATTTCGCCTGACACGTACGACTCAGTTATCTGGGTTACTTCACAATTCGCTGGACATATGAATGGGTGGTGGCTGAACCGGAAAACTCAGCCTCCAATTCCAGCTACGTACGACGAGCTTGTTATGGAGTTACGCAAGTCAATGTTTCTTCCGAACATCAAGGACGATGCAATTAACGCTTTAAACAGCTTTACGCAGAGCAGCACGATGAGTTACGCGGTCTACACTAAGCAGTACAACGACTATTTACGTCGGTCTCGTGAACATCTGACAGCTAGTGTACAGTGTGTGCGCTTCATTAATGGCCTAGCGAACACTTCGCTCAAGAACCAGGCTAAATCACACCGAGCTCAGAAGGGGTACTAGATTACACTGGTGGAGCTGCAAAATTTCCTGAACGACGTCGGTACAGATTCGCCGGAACTCGGCAATACGAAGTCTACTGCTGGTCCATCTTCCCAACCTACACGCAAGCGTAATTTTGAGGACCCTCTCGACGAGGCCTCTAACATCTCGAAGCGTAACAAGGGTGGCCGTGGCCGCGGACGCGGACGCGGACGCGGACGCGGTGGAGGCAACAATGGTGGACGTGGTCAAACATCTGGCCGCGAAGATTTTAACACACTCTCAAAGGCAATGACACCATAGGAACGTCAACGACACATGGACGAAGGACTCTGCTTCAAGTGCCACAAGAAGGGACACCGACTGTTCCAATGCCCGGAGTTCAAGGGCAAGGCACCGATGGAACCTAAGAAGCAATGATGGTGGCAAGGCTGTTCTACTAATGAACTAGAGCAGCCGGCTACATCTACTGTTCATTCTGAGACACTGTTAGCGACAGAGGTCGTCGAAACTCTTTCGGCATCTCCATCGACTACAGTCGCGACACCTGCAGCCTTAGTAGCATGTCGTCGTCGTCAGACTTAGCAGAGACAGAGTCGTAAACCAGTTACCAAACGTTCAATTGATTGGAAACTGGTTGACTCAGTCTTTGACCCTCTGCATGCACGAATCAACTTCACATTGGAGGGATGTGCTGATGATGAAGGTCTTAACTCGCACGGTGACTTACCTCACTGTTCGCCGAGTGACTCGATTCTAGAAAGAGATTTGTCAGGAGAACGGGTGTTCATCAACCCACCCTAGGAGTTAGCTGAGCAGATTGCGCACCATTTTGAGGACTGTCGACGAACATCTCCGACATCTACGATGGCTGTTTTTGTACTACCGAAATGGGCGAAATTTACTCAAGTGACTAAGAACTAGAAACTCTACCAAGAATTCCCAGCGAGGACACAGCTTTTTACTCGTCAATCACTGGAGAACCCAGCGCAACAAGAGGAGGTTGCTGCAGCTCCTTGGCATGTACAGCTGTGGTTAGTCGACGCAGATTGTGCGTTTAACGACTCAATAGAACCCACAACATTTGATCAACCCGACTCGGTACATGTACCTTCAGACGACGCGGAACCGTCCATCGCTACGCTGCAACAATTTTCTTCGCCAGCTACAGCCCTACTGACTGACCTCACGGAAGCTCGCCCGTTAATTCGAACCGAGTTGACTGTGAAAACTCCTTATGGCGGACACCAAATTTCTGGATTAGTGGACTGCGCTGCGACACTTGATTTTGTGTCAGAGGACTTTGTACGACGCTTTGCTTTACAGACTCGGAAGTCTGCAAGTAAGACTCCAGTTCGACTCGCTAACGGACAACGAGTGACTTCTACGACAGTCTGTGACGTCACTTTTGAGCTGGCTCGACACGAGTTTCACCGGACTTTTTACGTCTTACGTGATTTACGTACAACTGATTTAATCCTGGGTTTACCATGGCTTGATGACGAACATGCCTCTTTACAGTTTGGTTCAACCAGAATTTTTACATTAATGGACGGCACATCAGTGGAGACTACGCTCGAGGAACGACGCCCTGAGTGTCTACTACTGTCGTCTACGAAAGTTCAGAAACTCATGCGCAAGACGCGCCGCAACATGGAACGTCATGCTGATTTTTACGTCATTGAACTTACGTCAACCGCTGAGCAACCGTTAGACTTTCACACTAGAGAGGAACTAACTGCAGTCCAACGTGACAACTTCCGGTCGTTACTCTTCGATGACTTCCCGGAGTTACTGCAACCTATCGACTCTCCACATGTAAGCCGACAGTGGGATCATCCCATTGAAACTGTTGGCCCGATGCGACGCCAACGTATGAACAGGTTGTCACCTGCAGAGCGCGCTGAGCTCAATCGACAGCTCAAACATGCAGTGGAGGCTGGTCTGGTCCGTCCCAGCTACAGTGAGTTCGGCTCGCCAATTCTTTTTGTGCGGAAAGCTGATGGCTCGCTACGTCTGTGCATTGATTACCGTGGCCTTAACGAGGTTACGCGTAAAGATGCTTACCCACTTCCGCGTGTGGATGATACTCTCGACGAACTTAAAGACGCGAATTTTTACCCACACCTCGATCTCGCTTCAGGATTCTGGCAAGTTCTAGTGCGTGATCAAGACGTTCACAAGACGGCTTTTCAGACCCCTGATGGCTTAATGGAATGGGTCGCCATGCCGTTTGGCCTGTGCAATGCGCCGACTACATTTCAACGAATGATGAACGACATTCTTCGTGAATTTTTACATAAGTTCGTGACAGTCTACCTTGATGACGTCTGCATTTACAGTCGAACACTGGAGGAGCACCTAAAGCACCTACGTCTAGTGCTGCAGCGATTCAAGGAGGAAGGGCTGAAATTACGCCTTAAGAAATGCTTCTTCGGACTACAACAGATGGAGTACCTGGGCTACACTGTGTCATCCGGTAAAATTTCGGTTTCTACAAAGAAAGTCGAGGCCGTTGCAGACTGGCCAGTGCCCAAGACGCAGAAGGAGATTCGCAGTTTTGTACAGTTCTGCAACTTCTATGCCAGATTTATACACCATTTTAGCGACCTTACGGCTCCATTGACGGACTTACTGCGGAAGTCCCAGCCACATAAGGTTACGCTTACGCCTGCATGTTTGGAAGCCCTCGAGACTCTCAAGTTACGGCTCATTTCCGCGCCATGCCTGATCCTTCCGGAGGTCGGCTCGGACGCGACGTTCACCGTGGCTACAGATGCTTCAACAGTGGGAATTGCAGCAGTCCTGTTGCAAGACCAAGGAGGAGGTCTTCAACCAGTCTTTTACTGGGCGCGTAAGCTGAATCCAGCTGAGCGTGGTAACACTTACTCTGCGTACGACTTAGAAGCTTTGGCCGTATGCGAAGCTGTCAAGCATTGGAGGTGCTATCTTGAAGGCTGTTCTAAGTTCCTTGTCGTAACAGACCACGACACACTGCGACATCTGCTCACGCAACCGAACAACAGGCTGAACAAGCGGCAAGCAAGATACCTGCGGGATTTGCAACCGTTTGTGGGCTCGATGACACTTGCATATCGCAAGGGAGCTCTGAACGAAGCTGACCCGTTAAGTCGGCGTCCAGACTTCGTACCTCAGGCCACAGTACCCTTATTTTGGGATGGCGAGGTTCCGTCAGATCGAGAATTACGACGGAAGTCCCAGCTGCTGTTTGAAGACGCACAGTTAAATTCACTGACTGTTGATGCGCTGCAGCTGAGCCCTGAGTTCGCTGATCTCATTCGCGAGGGGTTCTCTGTTGTAAGTGATACCGCATACGTATTAGTTGCAGATAGCTACTGTAAGCTATCCTAGATATGATTAGTACATGTCTAGATCGGACATACCGATAAACTGTTTGACTCGGTACAGAGCTGTCGCTAGGCTACATCTCTAATACTTCTGTTGTCCCGACACCACGCTTGTAGGCTGGTTGTCGCCGTAACTGTTCCGTTTGCGGGATTGTGACTGTAACTACGTTTGCGTAAGTTATCTTCCACACTAAGTGTGTTTGCATGGTTCAATAGGTTATGGGCCCCCGCCTCACGTCACTCACGCGCGACAACCTGGTTCGGCGAGCTGCGATCGACAGCTCTCCCGCAGAAGGCAAGTTTCTATAGATAACTAGTACTTTCAACTTGTAGTCGGCGGTATCGCCAGTATAAACTGCGATTAAAACCCGCCACCACTTCTCTTAAGTCAGCCACCCGACGGAGATAGCCAGCCACCCACACCGACGGACTCGTCGTGTGTGGACAGGGTGCACACAGGTCCAAGCTGGAGAACGGGGGGGCGCACCATCGGGTGAATTCGCATCCACATGTTGAACGCCAGCCGTAGCTTACCTTTTTAATTTTTTTATTATCTTAGCGACTCAGCCGCCAGCGCAGCGCTCCACCCGTCCTGGCCTTGGCCTCGACTTGTGCCCCACACTGGGTGGAGGATACAGAGAAGGTGCACTGAGACACCCCGGGGCTACAGGCCGAGGGGTCGGCGGGCATCAGGCCGTCTCTTTGCAAACCGCTGTTAGGCACGAGTCCGGCTAGCGGTTTTTACCGGTGCCTGTTTTTAATCCAGCTCTTTCTTTTTCGCCCTCTGTCGAAATGGCGCCGAAAACTCCGCTTGTTTCGCCTCCTGCTTCCCCTGACCTAGGCTCTCAGTAGAGCAATGTCAATACCACCCAGGGTATTCTCGCGCTGCTCCGTGAGCAACTGACGCGCCTTGAAGCGTACCTCGACTCGCGTTCGGCCGCCATTGTTGCTCTTCCTGCTGCGGGTAGTACTCCGCACCCCCATGTCCCTCAGCGCCGCCACGATGCTCAGCTCGGACAATTTCGGGACAGCCACTTCGTGCACACCCTCCCCTTGCTTGTGCATCCCCAGCCTGGCTACGCCCCACCGGACGCACAGTCAGCCTTGTCTGCTGCTACCGCTGCAGCTCCTGTTGGCGACCCCGCCGTCGCACAGCGCCGTCCCGATGCACACCGCGAGCCCTCGCGCCCCGAACTCGTAGGTGAACACTTGCAACCACCCCCCCAATACCCCCCCGCTGATTCTACCCTACACCGCGACCCCTCCCATCACGACATCGCGGTTGAACCACTTCCGCCACCCCCCCCCCCCTACCCCCCCGTTGGATATGCCCCTCACCACCCCATACCTCTCATCCCGGAGGCGCCCTCTCACGGCGTCCCCCCCTCCCGTGACCACCCGCATTCGTACGCCCCGCCGCCTCCCATGGCCGGCCGCTCTCCCTTTCCCGGTGGCCCACCTCTTCTCTTCCATGGACATCATTCTTCCCCAGCCCAGCGTGGCGACCACACCCCCCGTGGCCGTCGTCGCCCCACCGTTGACCCCATAGTCATCGGGCGACCGACACACGCAACCCCCGACTTTGACCCAGACGTCCACCCCAGTCTCTTGGGCAGCCCCCACTACGCCCCCGTCTGCACGCGCCCCGCTGTCTCCACGGTCTTGCGCATCCTTGGCTCCGCCCAAGCCTCACCCACAGAGGCACATTGGCGCGCTCTGCGAAAGGTCCTCCGCTCCCTTCATGGCACCATCCACATGCGCCTGACGTTGGGGGGGGGGCCTGGACCACAGCCTCCAACTCACAGGCTTTGCCGACGTTGACATGCTCACCAAACTCCTCCCAAGACCTGCACTGGCAAGACACCGAAGTGCGATCATTGGAGGACAAGACCCAATGCAACGCTTCATCCCGTAGCTACCTGCAGGGGGAGTGTTGTAAGTAATACCACATACGTATTAGTTACAGATAGCTACTGTAAGCTATCCTAGATATGATTAGTACAT
Organism: Tetraselmis chui; assembly: GCA_026401115.1. Taxonomy (NCBI): domain Eukaryota; kingdom Viridiplantae; phylum Chlorophyta; class Chlorodendrophyceae; order Chlorodendrales; family Chlorodendraceae; genus Tetraselmis; species Tetraselmis chui. The sequence goes on from JAPMLY010002713.1 coordinate 23,742, forward strand.
GTCTAGATCGGACATACCGATAAACTGTTTGACTCGGTACAGAGCTGTCGCTAGGCTACAGCTTTAACACTTCTGTTGTCCCGACACCACGCATGTAGGCTGGTTGTCGCCGTAACTGTTCCGTTTGCGGGATTGTGACTGTAACTACGTTTGCGTAAGTTATCTTCCACACTAACTGTGTTTGCATGGTTCAATAAAACAAGATTCGTTTTATGGGGACGATGGTGAGTGGACAAGAAACAGTCGGATAGAAGCCAGAGACGGGTACTTTTGGCGTCTCAATCGCCTCTGTATTCCACGGAACTATGAGCTCCGACAGAGAGTGATCACTGAGCTGCACGAAAGTTCGTCACCTGGTCACAGAGGAGTTGCTAGCACTCTTGCTAAAGCACTCGACAGATTCTTGTGGACACTAATCCGCCAAGACGTGAAAGATTTCTGTGAACGCTGCGTCGTGTGTCGACGAGCGAAGATTCGACCGCAGATGGCTGCGACTCTTTACCCATTACCTGTTCCACCTAGACCGTGGCACACAGTTGGTCTTGACTACTTAACACACTTGCTTGAGAGCAACGGCTTTAACAGTGTGCTGATTGTAGTAGACCATCTAACTCGAATGGCCCATTTTCTCCCATGTACAGAGTCGATTACTGCCGAAGAAACTGCCACTTTGTTTTTACAGGGAGTCTACCGCTTACATGGACTGCCCCGTGTGCTGATCAGCGACCGCGACCCGAAATTTGTCAGCGCCTTCTGGCAGACACTCTGGAGACGCCTCGGAACGCGGCTGAACATGTCTTCCAGCCGACACCCAGAAACAGACGGCTTGACAGAGCGCGTGAACAACACATTTCAGCAGCTTCTTCGTTGCTTTTGTTGCTATGATGGCTCTGATTGGTCGACACTTCTACCGCAAGTGGAGTTTGCGTACAACGCTTCGCGTGCACTCGGAATTGAGCACACACCGTTCGAGGCTAACTTTGGATTCTCTCCTAAGGAGCCTCCTGAACTACTGTTCAGCATGCGACCATCGATTCCAATTTCGCAAGACGCAACAGAACGGTTGAGATTATTACATGAAGTACACACCTTGGTACGCTTAGTGTTATACCTACACAAGGACGAGATGCATGCGCGCACAGAACCGTCTACATCGCCACACTTCGCTAAGGGAGACAAGGTGTCAGTCGTCACAGCAAACCTTTTTCTGCGAGGACAACCAAACCGGAAACTCAGAGACAGGCAGCTTGGCCCTTTTCCAGTGGAAGAGCAGATTGGGAGGCACAGTTACAGATTGAAACTACCAGCGACAGTACGCTTACATCCTGTGTTCCATGTTAACAACTTACGACCCTGTGCTACTGCTCTACTACGACCAGCTGTCCCGGTGACTGTACATGAAGGAGACGATGAGGAGTTCGACGTCTCGCACATCTCTGCTGTGTGCATCAAGTCGCTACCCGGGCGACGAGGCAAATATCTGCTCTTCATGACACACTTCTGTGATGATGACATTCCACCTGTCTGGCACCGGTTGAACGAGGTACACCGGACGATTGCGTTACAAGATTTCTTGGAGACGCCCCAATGGCGCAAGTTCGCCAAGACTCAGGCTTACATTGACTTCATGCACGCTCACCTAGCGCGCATTCCTGAGTCCCAGTAACTGCTTCAGTAAAGGAGCTTACACCACGGAGGTCTGCCTAGCGGCAGCCTCACAGATCTGTCAAGAGGGGGAGGGTACGAGTGTGACGAGTACAATCCTGCAACAGTACATTGCAGGACATTGTACATGTACTCGTTACAGATTCCAATTCGTGCTTTTCCACAGGACGGACGTATACTCGTGGGTACGTCGCTACTGCAATATTGTAATGGTGTTGATGCTACAGTACGACCAGTACCTCCCGGTACGTACAGATATGCATAATTAATCTAACTAGCCAGATGACGCGCCAGAACGAGCTCTTCGATGCGGAAGGAGCCGCGTCGTGAAACCCAATGCTAGGCAAGCCGCGTCTCGAGGCAGATGACGACGGTTAGACAGCGCTAACGCCTGACACGTAAGCGTAGCTTGCAGGCGTAATTAGTCTGGGCTGAAACCTATTTAAGCCTAGTGCAGTAGAGGGAGGTGACTTAACCTTTTAACAATTCCTTTGTTCACTTACAACATCTACTACCTAAGTACAACAGTGAAACATCTTTCACCATTGCCTCTCGACAACATCATTTTGCCATCTTGCAACAACATAACTAGACGCGCGCAAAATGGAATGCACCGACAACTGCGAGGGGCGAGTTCGAACACTGCCGGGCATGTGTACTTGGGGTTATCGCGCCCGCACCCGTGCGGCACGCTCTTTCAAACAGTCGCCGTGCTTGGTAGACGAAAAGAGTAACGGGCGCACAACGCCGCAATATGAACGCTGATGCGACGGTCGCGCAAATATTATGCATAGGCGACGGAGGGAGGAGGTGTCGGGCAGGCCGCTGTGGGGGAAACGCAAGAAATCGCGTATGTAGACTTACCACCGATATGCGCACAACCCAAGGGCAAGCCGCTTTCGGCAACAATATTCAAGCGATCATAACTTCCTGATATATGGTCCAAACATTTTCAAAAATGTACCGTTGGATGCGTCTTTTCAATGCGCGTCGACCGCACCTACTCCGGAGTTCAGACTCCCACAAATCGATTTGTTATGAATTATTTTAATTTACAAACTATTCCGGCACCGCTGAGCCGCAGTGCCAAGCAACACCCATCGAAGTCGGCTCACCTCCTGAGACGATTTGTGCGGGGTTTATCGATTTATGTTTACTAATTCTTCATTACTATTGACCTCCGAGCCCAATTCCCGACGCGTGCCACGCGTGGGGCGGGTGTGGTTGGCACAAGCACATACCCAAGCATTCCAAACACCACCGTCAACGTGATGCGTCCCTAACGGCCAAGTTGGACCTCGCCCCTCCCCTAAGCCAATCGCCCTCGCATGTTTACAGCGTGCAGTGTTTATCCAAACCTGCGTCATGTGCGTTTTTGCTCGCCTGCTTTCCAAAAAATCACCCGTGCCAGCGGCGTGAACTTCCGTGCTCTTTTCACACACCCGCAAACCAAACCTCGCGCATTGAACACGGCACCCACGCCTCCAAACCCCCTCCAAAAACCCCCCAAAAATACGGTTATGTGGAACACAGAGAAGTATGCAGCTTGGTATGGGCGCTTGAGCAATGCCCAAGCGTGGCGCTCAGAATGACGTGTGCAGTTCGGACAATTTCTCGGGAGTTTATGGGCTTAATTCGACAAACTCCACCGACAACACCCGCTTTGAGCTGAGGTCTAACCACCCCGGATGGCGGCTTACTGCTTGCTTCTCGGCTCTCCTACAATTGGGTGGTACTCGGGTATCGTCGTGCTTGACGTGGTGAGAGGGGAGCGTGTTCTTGACTAGCTTATGCTTAACATAATGCATGTCCGGACTTTTGTGGAGGAGTGTTGGATGAAACTCGAATTATCAAAATTGTGCTGATTTGCATGCCAACCTATCCGAAACCCTAAATTTACCCTAATAGTGAGTTGTTCCTCCATCGTTTGCTATGCACTCCCTTAGCCGTTTGGGGATGGAGTTGAACACGGCGCAATGGGCAGAGTAAGGAATTGTTTCCCACTCGTGTTGTATGGCCGCCTCAAAATTGCGCGGAGACAAGTCCAATCTTTTTTGTAATCTACTCGACACAATACCCCACATGTTTTCAATCCAACTGAGGTCAGGGCTTTTGGCAGGCCATTGCATCACTTGAAAGCCGGATTGAGACGAAAGCCAATTCCTAACCTTCTTGCAAGCATGAGCTTTAGCGTTATCTTGCTGAAAAATCCATTGATGTTGCGCCTCGGCCGAGGGCCTTTTTGCCATCAAAGCCTCACACGCGGGTATCAGGTGCTCCTGCAACAAGGTGAGATACACCTCACCGTTTACGCCCTTGCTCTTTGCCTTAACGCCGCTGCTCCCCACTGTCACAAACAAAGGTGTCCTGCCATACTTGCTAACACCACCATACGCGTGCACTTTGAAACAATTTTGCTCTGACACCTTGGTTGGCGGTTCATCCTCGAAAAGCACCCACTCCTTGTTCCCGGGCCCCTTATTGGACAGCCAAAAGTACTTGCTGTCTGTCACAACCACATTGTGCCATGACTTCCGTACCCATTGTTTGGCAAAGCATAGCCGTGCGCGCATGTGCTTGACTGTTAGTGAAACACGCTTCCTCGGCCTCATCTGGCGCGCTAAGTACTTGTTTAGGTACCGGCGGACCGTCTCAGCACTCACAGTCACTCCTAGCCTCTGCTGCAGCATCTTGGCAAGTTGGGGGCACTGATCGCCGCGCTTTACACCCACCTTCAAAAGGAGGGTGGCTTCTCGGGACGCCAAGGGCGCTCGGGGCCTGCCCGCCCTAGGCGTGTCGTCCACTGTCCCGGTAGCTTTAGCGCGCCGGCACCACTTCTCGACAACCCTCACGGTTGCTTTACACTCCTGCGCGGCCTTACGAGCGCTGCCAAGTCGTTCGGCTTCATGGACGAGGCGCCAACGCCTTGCGAGTACACATGGAGAAGGTGGCATACTACGAAGCGGCCGCAGCCGACGTGAGCAATAAGGTCGACAAGAGGAAAAGACAGCGCGTTGGCGCGGTTGGCGGTCTCGGCTGCGAAGAACAAAGTTTTGACGAGTTCCCGCTAAGTTTCGCCAAGTTTTGCGGTCTCCCGCCGCTGTACGGGAATTTTGAAAACGTCCAACACTCCTCCACAAAAGTCCGGACAAGATTTCGCACCTGCGCAAGTAGAAAATGCAATCATGCGTCGATTTTATTGACAAATATCCTGAAATCCCAGGCAATGCTTTTGCGCGCAAAATGGAATGCACCGACAACTGCGAGGGGCGAGTTCGAACACTGCCGGGCATGTGTACTTGGGGTTATCGCGCCCGCACCCGTGCGGCACGCTCTTTCAAACAGTCGCCGTGCTTGGTAGACGAAAAGAGTAACGGGCGCACAACGCCGCAATATGAACGCTGATGCGACGGTCGCGCAAATATTATGCATAGGCGACGGAGGGAGGAGGTGTCGGGCAGGCCGCTGTGGGGGAAACGCAAGAAATCGCGTATGTAGACTTACCACCGATATGCGCACAACCCAAGGGCAAGCCGCTTTCGGCAACAATATTCAAGCGATCATAACTTCCTGATATATGGTCCAAACTTTTTCAAAAATGTACCGTTGGATGCGTCTTTTCAATGCGCGTCGACCGCACCTACTCCGGAGTTCAGACTCCCACAAATCGATTTGTTATGAATTATTTTAATTTACAAACTATTCCGGCACCGCTGAGCCGCAGTGCCAAGCAACACCCATCGAAGTCGGCTCACCTCCTGAGACGATTTGTGCGGGGTTTATCGATTTATGTTTACTAATTCTTCATTACTATTGACCTCCGAGCCCAATTCCCGACGCGTGCCACGCGTGGGGCGGGTGTGGTTGGCACAAGCACATACCCAAGCATTCCAAACACCACCGTCAACGTGATGCGTCCCTAACGGCCAAGTTGGACCTCGCCCCTCCCCTAAGCCAATCGCCCTCGCATGTTTACAGCGTGCAGTGTTTATCCAAACCTGCGTCATGTGCGTTTTTGCTCGCCTGCTTTCCAAAAAATCACCCGTGCCAGCGGCGTGAACTTCCGTGCTCTTTTCACACACCCGCAAACCAAACCTCGCGCATTGAACACGGCACCCACGCCTCCAAACCCCCTCCAAAAACCCCCCAAAAATACGGTTATGTGGAACACAGAGAAGTATGCAGCTTGGTATGGGCGCTTGAGCAATGCCCAAGCGTGGCGCTCAGAATGACGTGTGCAGTTCGGACAATTTCTCGGGAGTTTATGGGCTTAATTCGACAAACTCCACCGACAACACCCGCTTTGAGCTGAGGTCTAACCACCCCGGATGGCGGCTTACTGCTTGCTTCTCGGCTCTCCTACAATTGGGTGGTACTCGGGTATCGTCGTGCTTGACGTGGTGAGAGGGGAGCGTGTTCTTGACTAGCTTATGCTTAACATAATGCATGTCCGGACTTTTGTGGAGGAGTGTTGGATGAAACTCGAATTATCAAAATTGTGCTGATTTGCATGCCAACCTATCCGAAACCCTAAATTTACCCTAATAGTGAGTTGTTCCTCCATCGTTTGCTATGCACTCCCTTAGCCGTTTGGGGATGGAGTTGAACACGGCGCAATGGGCAGAGTAAGGAATTGTTTCCCACTCGTGTTGTATGGCCGCCTCAAAATTGCGCGGAGACAAGTCCAATCTTTTTTGTAATCTACTCGACACAATACCCCACATGTTTTCAATCCAACTGAGGTCAGGGCTTTTGGCAGGCCATTGCATCACTTGAAAGCCGGATTGAGACGAAAGCCAATTCCTAACCTTCTTGCAAGCATGAGCTTTAGCGTTATCTTGCTGAAAAATCCATTGATGTTGCGCCTCGGCCGAGGGCCTTTTTGCCATCAAAGCCTCACACGCGGGTATCAGGTGCTCCTGCAACAAGGTGAGATACACCTCACCGTTTACGCCCTTGCTCTTTGCCTTAACGCCGCTGCTCCCCACTGTCACAAACAAAGGTGTCCTGCCATACTTGCTAACACCACCATACGCGTGCACTTTGAAACAATTTTGCTCTGACACCTTGGTTGGCGGTTCATCCTCGAAAAGCACCCACTCCTTGTTCCCGGGCCCCTTATTGGACAGCCAAAAGTACTTGCTGTCTGTCACAACCACATTGTGCCATGACTTCCGTACCCATTGTTTGGCAAAGCATAGCCGTGCGCGCATGTGCTTGACTGTTAGTGAAACACGCTTCCTCGGCCTCATCTGGCGCGCTAAGTACTTGTTTAGGTACCGGCGGACCGTCTCAGCACTCACAGTCACTCCTAGCCTCTGCTGCAGCATCTTGGCAAGTTGGGGGCACTGATCGCCGCGCTTTACACCCACCTTCAAAAGGAGGGTGGCTTCTCGGGACGCCAAGGGCGCTCGGGGCCTGCCCGCCCTAGGCGTGTCGTCCACTGTCCCGGTAGCTTTAGCGCGCCGGCACCACTTCTCGACAACCCTCACGGTTGCTTTACACTCCTGCGCGGCCTTACGAGCGCTGCCAAGTCGTTCGGCTTCATGGACGAGGCGCCAACGCCTTGCGAGTACACATGGAGAAGGTGGCATACTACGAAGCGGCCGCAGCCGACGTGAGCAATAAGGTCGACAAGAGGAAAAGACAGCGCGTTGGCGCGGTTGGCGGTCTCGGCTGCGAAGAACAAAGTTTTGACGAGTTCCCGCTAAGTTTCGCCAAGTTTTGCGGTCTCCCGCCGCTGTACGGGAATTTTGAAAACGTCCAACACTCCTCCACAAAAGTCCGGACAAGATTTCGCACCTGCGCAAGTAGAAAATGCAATCATGCGTCGATTTTATTGACAAATATCCTGAAATCCCAGGCAATGCTTTTGCGCGCAAAATGGAATGCACCGACAACTGCGAGGGGCGAGTTCGAACACTGCCGGGCATGTGTACTTGGGGTTATCGCGCCCGCACCCGTGCGGCACGCTCTTTCAAACAGTCGCCGTGCTTGGTAGACGAAAAGAGTAACGGGCGCACAACGCCGCAATATGAACGCTGATGCGACGGTCGCGCAAATATTATGCATAGGCGACGGAGGGAGGAGGTGTCGGGCAGGCCGCTGTGGGGGAAACGCAAGAAATCGCGTATGTAGACTTACCACCGATATGCGCACAACCCAAGGGCAAGCCGCTTTCGGCAACAATATTCAAGCGATCATAACTTCCTGATATATGGTCCAAACTTTTTCAAAAATGTACCGTTGGATGCGTCTTTTCAATGCGCGTCGACCGCACCTACTCCGGAGTTCAGACTCCCACAAATCGATTTGTTATGAATTATTTTAATTTACAAACTATTCCGGCACCGCTGAGCCGCAGTGCCAAGCAACACCCATCGAAGTCGGCTCACCTCCTGAGACGATTTGTGCGGGGTTTATCGATTTATGTTTACTAATTCTTCATTACTATTGACCTCCGAGCCCAATTCCCGACGCGTGCCACGCGTGGGGCGGGTGTGGTTGGCACAAGCACATACCCAAGCATTCCAAACACCACCGTCAACGTGATGCGTCCCTAACGGCCAAGTTGGACCTCGCCCCTCCCCTAAGCCAATCGCCCTCGCATGTTTACAGCGTGCAGTGTTTATCCAAACCTGCGTCATGTGCGTTTTTGCTCGCCTGCTTTCCAAAAAATCACCCGTGCCAGCGGCGTGAACTTCCGTGCTCTTTTCACACACCCGCAAACCAAACCTCGCGCATTGAACACGGCACCCACGCCTCCAAACCCCCTCCAAAAACCCCCCAAAAATACGGTTATGTGGAACACAGAGAAGTATGCAGCTTGGTATGGGCGCTTGAGCAATGCCCAAGCGTGGCGCTCAGAATGACGTGTGCAGTTCGGACAATTTCTCGGGAGTTTATGGGCTTAATTCGACAAACTCCACCGACAACACCCGCTTTGAGCTGAGGTCTAACCACCCCGGATGGCGGCTTACTGCTTGCTTCTCGGCTCTCCTACAATTGGGTGGTACTCGGGTATCGTCGTGCTTGACGTGGTGAGAGGGGAGCGTGTTCTTGACTAGCTTATGCTTAACATAATGCATGTCCGGACTTTTGTGGAGGAGTGTTGGATGAAACTCGAATTATCAAAATTGTGCTGATTTGCATGCCAACCTATCCGAAACCCTAAATTTACCCTAATAGTGAGTTGTTCCTCCATCGTTTGCTATGCACTCCCTTAGCCGTTTGGGGATGGAGTTGAACACGGCGCAATGGGCAGAGTAAGGAATTGTTTCCCACTCGTGTTGTATGGCCGCCTCAAAATTGCGCGGAGACAAGTCCAATCTTTTTTGTAATCTACTCGACACAATACCCCACATGTTTTCAATCCAACTGAGGTCAGGGCTTTTGGCAGGCCATTGCATCACTTGAAAGCCGGATTGAGACGAAAGCCAATTCCTAACCTTCTTGCAAGCATGAGCTTTAGCGTTATCTTGCTGAAAAATCCATTGATGTTGCGCCTCGGCCGAGGGCCTTTTTGCCATCAAAGCCTCACACGCGGGTATCAGGTGCTCCTGCAACAAGGTGAGATACACCTCACCGTTTACGCCCTTGCTCTTTGCCTTAACGCCGCTGCTCCCCACTGTCACAAACAAAGGTGTCCTGCCATACTTGCTAACACCACCATACGCGTGCACTTTGAAACAATTTTGCTCTGACACCTTGGTTGGCGGTTCATCCTCGAAAAGCACCCACTCCTTGTTCCCGGGCCCCTTATTGGACAGCCAAAAGTACTTGCTGTCTGTCACAACCACATTGTGCCATGACTTCCGTACCCATTGTTTGGCAAAGCATAGCCGTGCGCGCATGTGCTTGACTGTTAGTGAAACACGCTTCCTCGGCCTCATCTGGCGCGCTAAGTACTTGTTTAGGTACCGGCGGACCGTCTCAGCACTCACAGTCACTCCTAGCCTCTGCTGCAGCATCTTGGCAAGTTGGGGGCACTGATCGCCGCGCTTTACACCCACCTTCAAAAGGAGGGTGGCTTCTCGGGACGCCAAGGGCGCTCGGGGCCTGCCCGCCCTAGGCGTGTCGTCCACTGTCCCGGTAGCTTTAGCGCGCCGGCACCACTTCTCGACAACCCTCACGGTTGCTTTACACTCCTGCGCGGCCTTACGAGCGCTGCCAAGTCGTTCGGCTTCATGGACGAGGCGCCAACGCCTTGCGAGTACACATGGAGAAGGTGGCATACTACGAAGCGGCCGCAGCCGACGTGAGCAATAAGGTCGACAAGAGGAAAAGACAGCGCGTTGGCGCGGTTGGCGGTCTCGGCTGCGAAGAACAAAGTTTTGACGAGTTCCCGCTAAGTTTCGCCAAGTTTTGCGGTCTCCCGCCGCTGTACGGGAATTTTGAAAACGTCCAACAGTTGGATGAAACTCGAATTATCAAAATTGTGCTGATTTGCATGCCAACCTATCCGAAACCCTAAATTTACCCTAATAGTGAGTTGTTCCTCCATCGTTTGCTATGCACTCCCTTAGCCGTTTGGGGATGGAGTTGAACACGGCGCAATGGGCAGAGTAAGGAATTGTTTCCCACTCGTGTTGTATGGCCGCCTCAAAATTGCGCGGAGACAAGTCCAATCTTTTTTGTAATCTACTCGACACAATACCCCACATGTTTTCAATCCAACTGAGGTCAGGGCTTTTGGCAGGCCATTGCATCACTTGAAAGCCGGATTGAGACGAAAGCCAATTCCTAACCTTCTTGCAAGCATGAGCTTTAGCGTTATCTTGCTGAAAAATCCATTGATGTTGCGCCTCGGCCGAGGGCCTTTTTGCCATCAAAGCCTCACACGCGGGTATCAGGTGCTCCTGCAACAAGGTGAGATACACCTCACCGTTTACGCCCTTGCTCTTTGCCTTAACGCCGCTGCTCCCCACTGTCACAAACAAAGGTGTCCTGCCATACTTGCTAACACCACCATACGCGTGCACTTTGAAACAATTTTGCTCTGACACCTTGGTTGGCGGTTCATCCTCGAAAAGCACCCACTCCTTGTTCCCGGGCCCCTTATTGGACAGCCAAAAGTACTTGCTGTCTGTCACAACCACATTGTGCCATGACTTCCGTACCCATTGTTTGGCAAAGCATAGCCGTGCGCGCATGTGCTTGACTGTTAGTGAAACACGCTTCCTCGGCCTCATCTGGCGCGCTAAGTACTTGTTTAGGTACCGGCGGACCGTCTCAGCACTCACAGTCACTCCTAGCCTCTGCTGCAGCATCTTGGCAAGTTGGGGGCACTGATCGCCGCGCTTTACACCCACCTTCAAAAGGAGGGTGGCTTCTCGGGACGCCAAGGGCGCTCGGGGCCTGCCCGCCCTAGGCGTGTCGTCCACTGTCCCGGTAGCTTTAGCGCGCCGGCACCACTTCTCGACAACCCTCACGGTTGCTTTACACTCCTGCGCGGCCTTACGAGCGCTGCCAAGTCGTTCGGCTTCATGGACGAGGCGCCAACGCCTTGCGAGTACACATGGAGAAGGTGGCATACTACGAAGCGGCCGCAGCCGACGTGAGCAATAAGGTCGACAAGAGGAAAAGACAGCGCGTTGGCGCGGTTGGCGGTCTCGGCTGCGAAGAACAAAGTTTTGACGAGTTCCCGCTAAGTTTCGCCAAGTTTTGCGGTCTCCCGCCGCTGTACGGGAATTTTGAAAACGTCCAACACTCCTCCACAAAAGTCCGGACAAGATTTCGCACCTGCGCAAGTAGAAAATGCAATCATGCGTCGATTTTATTGACAAATATCCTGAAATCCCAGGCAATGCTTTTGCGCGCAAAATGGAATGCACCGACAACTGCGAGGGGCGAGTTCGAACACTGCCGGGCATGTGTACTTGGGGTTATCGCGCCCGCACCCGTGCGGCACGCTCTTTCAAACAGTCGCCGTGCTTGGTAGACGAAAAGAGTAACGGGCGCACAACGCCGCAATATGAACGCTGATGCGACGGTCGCGCAAATATTATGCATAGGCGACGGAGGGAGGAGGTGTCGGGCAGGCCGCTGTGGGGGAAACGCAAGAAATCGCGTATGTAGACTTACCACCGATATGCGCACAACCCAAGGGCAAGCCGCTTTCGGCAACAATATTCAAGCGATCATAACTTCCTGATATATGGTCCAAACTTTTTCAAAAATGTACCGTTGGATGCGTCTTTTCAATGCGCGTCGACCGCACCTACTCCGGAGTTCAGACTCCCACAAATCGATTTGTTATGAATTATTTTAATTTACAAACTATTCCGGCACCGCTGAGCCGCAGTGCCAAGCAACACCCATCGAAGTCGGCTCACCTCCTGAGACGATTTGTGCGGGGTTTATCGATTTATGTTTACTAATTCTTCATTACTATTGACCTCCGAGCCCAATTCCCGACGCGTGCCACGCGTGGGGCGGGTGTGGTTGGCACAAGCACATACCCAAGCATTCCAAACACCACCGTCAACGTGATGCGTCCCTAACGGCCAAGTTGGACCTCGCCCCTCCCCTAAGCCAATCGCCCTCGCATGTTTACAGCGTGCAGTGTTTATCCAAACCTGCGTCATGTGCGTTTTTGCTCGCCTGCTTTCCAAAAAATCACCCGTGCCAGCGGCGTGAACTTCCGTGCTCTTTTCACACACCCGCAAACCAAACCTCGCGCATTGAACACGGCACCCACGCCTCCAAACCCCCTCCAAAAACCCCCCAAAAATACGGTTATGTGGAACACAGAGAAGTATGCAGCTTGGTATGGGCGCTTGAGCAATGCCCAAGCGTGGCGCTCAGAATGACGTGTGCAGTTCGGACAATTTCTCGGGAGTTTATGGGCTTAATTCGACAAACTCCACCGACAACACCCGCTTTGAGCTGAGGTCTAACCACCCCGGATGGCGGCTTACTGCTTGCTTCTCGGCTCTCCTACAATTGGGTGGTACTCGGGTATCGTCGTGCTTGACGTGGTGAGAGGGGAGCGTGTTCTTGACTAGCTTATGCTTAACATAATGCATGTCCGGACTTTTGTGGAGGAGTGTTGGATGAAACTCGAATTATCAAAATTGTGCTGATTTGCATGCCAACCTATCCGAAACCCTAAATTTACCCTAATAGTGAGTTGTTCCTCCATCGTTTGCTATGCACTCCCTTAGCCGTTTGGGGATGGAGTTGAACACGGCGCAATGGGCAGAGTAAGGAATTGTTTCCCACTCGTGTTGTATGGCCGCCTCAAAATTGCGCGGAGACAAGTCCAATCTTTTTTGTAATCTACTCGACACAATACCCCACATGTTTTCAATCCAACTGAGGTCAGGGCTTTTGGCAGGCCATTGCATCACTTGAAAGCCGGATTGAGACGAAAGCCAATTCCTAACCTTCTTGCAAGCATGAGCTTTAGCGTTATCTTGCTGAAAAATCCATTGATGTTGCGCCTCGGCCGAGGGCCTTTTTGCCATCAAAGCCTCACACGCGGGTATCAGGTGCTCCTGCAACAAGGTGAGATACACCTCACCGTTTACGCCCTTGCTCTTTGCCTTAACGCCGCTGCTCCCCACTGTCACAAACAAAGGTGTCCTGCCATACTTGCTAACACCACCATACGCGTGCACTTTGAAACAATTTTGCTCTGACACCTTGGTTGGCGGTTCATCCTCGAAAAGCACCCACTCCTTGTTCCCGGGCCCCTTATTGGACAGCCAAAAGTACTTGCTGTCTGTCACAACCACATTGTGCCATGACTTCCGTACCCATTGTTTGGCAAAGCATAGCCGTGCGCGCATGTGCTTGACTGTTAGTGAAACACGCTTCCTCGGCCTCATCTGGCGCGCTAAGTACTTGTTTAGGTACCGGCGGACCGTCTCAGCACTCACAGTCACTCCTAGCCTCTGCTGCAGCATCTTGGCAAGTTGGGGGCACTGATCGCCGCGCTTTACACCCACCTTCAAAAGGAGGGTGGCTTCTCGGGACGCCAAGGGCGCTCGGGGCCTGCCCGCCCTAGGCGTGTCGTCCACTGTCCCGGTAGCTTTAGCGCGCCGGCACCACTTCTCGACAACCCTCACGGTTGCTTTACACTCCTGCGCGGCCTTACGAGCGCTGCCAAGTCGTTCGGCTTCATGGACGAGGCGCCAACGCCTTGCGAGTACACATGGAGAAGGTGGCATACTACGAAGCGGCCGCAGCCGACGTGAGCAATAAGGTCGACAAGAGGAAAAGACAGCGCGTTGGCGCGGTTGGCGGTCTCGGCTGCGAAGAACAAAGTTTTGACGAGTTCCCGCTAAGTTTCGCCAAGTTTTGCGGTCTCCCGCCGCTGTACGGGAATTTTGAAAACGTCCAACACTCCTCCACAAAAGTCCGGACAAGATTTCGCACCTGCGCAAGTAGAAAATGCAATCATGCGTCGATTTTATTGACAAATATCCTGAAATCCCAGGCAATGCTTTTGCGCGCAAAATGGAATGCACCGACAACTGCGAGGGGCGAGTTCGAACACTGCCGGGCATGTGTACTTGGGGTTATCGCGCCCGCACCCGTGCGGCACGCTCTTTCAAACAGTCGCCGTGCTTGGTAGACGAAAAGAGTAACGGGCGCACAACGCCGCAATATGAACGCTGATGCGACGGTCGCGCAAATATTATGCATAGGCGACGGAGGGAGGAGGTGTCGGGCAGGCCGCTGTGGGGGAAACGCAAGAAATCGCGTATGTAGACTTACCACCGATATGCGCACAACCCAAGGGCAAGCCGCTTTCGGCAACAATATTCAAGCGATCATAACTTCCTGATATATGGTCCAAACTTTTTCAAAAATGTACCGTTGGATGCGTCTTTTCAATGCGCGTCGACCGCACCTACTCCGGAGTTCAGACTCCCACAAATCGATTTGTTATGAATTATTTTAATTTACAAACTATTCCGGCACCGCTGAGCCGCAGTGCCAAGCAACACCCATCGAAGTCGGCTCACCTCCTGAGACGATTTGTGCGGGGTTTATCGATTTATGTTTACTAATTCTTCATTACTATTGACCTCCGAGCCCAATTCCCGACGCGTGCCACGCGTGGGGCGGGTGTGGTTGGCACAAGCACATACCCAAGCATTCCAAACACCACCGTCAACGTGATGCGTCCCTAACGGCCAAGTTGGACCTCGCCCCTCCCCTAAGCCAATCGCCCTCGCATGTTTACAGCGTGCAGTGTTTATCCAAACCTGCGTCATGTGCGTTTTTGCTCGCCTGCTTTCCAAAAAATCACCCGTGCCAGCGGCGTGAACTTCCGTGCTCTTTTCACACACCCGCAAACCAAACCTCGCGCATTGAACACGGCACCCACGCCTCCAAACCCCCTCCAAAAACCCCCCAAAAATACGGTTATGTGGAACACAGAGAAGTATGCAGCTTGGTATGGGCGCTTGAGCAATGCCCAAGCGTGGCGCTCAGAATGACGTGTGCAGTTCGGACAATTTCTCGGGAGTTTATGGGCTTAATTCGACAAACTCCACCGACAACACCCGCTTTGAGCTGAGGTCTAACCACCCCGGATGGCGGCTTACTGCTTGCTTCTCGGCTCTCCTACAATTGGGTGGTACTCGGGTATCGTCGTGCTTGACGTGGTGAGAGGGGAGCGTGTTCTTGACTAGCTTATGCTTAACATAATGCATGTCCGGACTTTTGTGGAGGAGTGTTGGATGAAACTCGAATTATCAAAATTGTGCTGATTTGCATGCCAACCTATCCGAAACCCTAAATTTACCCTAATAGTGAGTTGTTCCTCCATCGTTTGCTATGCACTCCCTTAGCCGTTTGGGGATGGAGTTGAACACGGCGCAATGGGCAGAGTAAGGAATTGTTTCCCACTCGTGTTGTATGGCCGCCTCAAAATTGCGCGGAGACAAGTCCAATCTTTTTTGTAATCTACTCGACACAATACCCCACATGTTTTCAATCCAACTGAGGTCAGGGCTTTTGGCAGGCCATTGCATCACTTGAAAGCCGGATTGAGACGAAAGCCAATTCCTAACCTTCTTGCAAGCATGAGCTTTAGCGTTATCTTGCTGAAAAATCCATTGATGTTGCGCCTCGGCCGAGGGCCTTTTTGCCATCAAAGCCTCACACGCGGGTATCAGGTGCTCCTGCAACAAGGTGAGATACACCTCACCGTTTACGCCCTTGCTCTTTGCCTTAACGCCGCTGCTCCCCACTGTCGTACCCATTGTTTGGCAAAGCATAGCCGTGCGCGCATGTGCTTGACTGTTAGTGAAACACGCTTCCTCGGCCTCATCTGGCGCGCTAAGTACTTGTTTAGGTACCGGCGGACCGTCTCAGCACTCACAGTCACTCCTAGCCTCTGCTGCAGCATCTTGGCAAGTTGGGGGCACTGATCGCCGCGCTTTACACCCACCTTCAAAAGGAGGGTGGCTTCTCGGGACGCCAAGGGCGCTCGGGGCCTGCCCGCCCTAGGCGTGTCGTCCACTGTCCCGGTAGCTTTAGCGCGCCGGCACCACTTCTCGACAACCCTCACGGTTGCTTTACACTCCTGCGCGGCCTTACGAGCGCTGCCAAGTCGTTCGGCTTCATGGACGAGGCGCCAACGCCTTGCGAGTACACATGGAGAAGGTGGCATACTACGAAGCGGCCGCAGCCGACGTGAGCAATAAGGTCGACAAGAGGAAAAGACAGCGCGTTGGCGCGGTTGGCGGTCTCGGCTGCGAAGAACAAAGTTTTGACGAGTTCCCGCTAAGTTTCGCCAAGTTTTGCGGTCTCCCGCCGCTGTACGGGAATTTTGAAAACGTCCAACAGTTGGATGAAACTCGAATTATCAAAATTGTGCTGATTTGCATGCCAACCTATCCGAAACCCTAAATTTACCCTAATAGTGAGTTGTTCCTCCATCGTTTGCTATGCACTCCCTTAGCCGTTTGGGGATGGAGTTGAACACGGCGCAATGGGCAGAGTAAGGAATTGTTTCCCACTCGTGTTGTATGGCCGCCTCAAAATTGCGCGGAGACAAGTCCAATCTTTTTTGTAATCTACTCGACACAATACCCCACATGTTTTCAATCCAACTGAGGTCAGGGCTTTTGGCAGGCCATTGCATCACTTGAAAGCCGGATTGAGACGAAAGCCAATTCCTAACCTTCTTGCAAGCATGAGCTTTAGCGTTATCTTGCTGAAAAATCCATTGATGTTGCGCCTCGGCCGAGGGCCTTTTTGCCATCAAAGCCTCACACGCGGGTATCAGGTGCTCCTGCAACAAGGTGAGATACACCTCACCGTTTACGCCCTTGCTCTTTGCCTTAACGCCGCTGCTCCCCACTGTCACAAACAAAGGTGTCCTGCCATACTTGCTAACACCACCATACGCGTGCACTTTGAAACAATTTTGCTCTGACACCTTGGTTGGCGGTTCATCCTCGAAAAGCACCCACTCCTTGTTCCCGGGCCCCTTATTGGACAGCCAAAAGTACTTGCTGTCTGTCACAACCACATTGTGCCATGACTTCCGTACCCATTGTTTGGCAAAGCATAGCCGTGCGCGCATGTGCTTGACTGTTAGTGAAACACGCTTCCTCGGCCTCATCTGGCGCGCTAAGTACTTGTTTAGGTACCGGCGGACCGTCTCAGCACTCACAGTCACTCCTAGCCTCTGCTGCAGCATCTTGGCAAGTTGGGGGCACTGATCGCCGCGCTTTACACCCACCTTCAAAAGGAGGGTGGCTTCTCGGGACGCCAAGGGCGCTCGGGGCCTGCCCGCCCTAGGCGTGTCGTCCACTGTCCCGGTAGCTTTAGCGCGCCGGCACCACTTCTCGACAACCCTCACGGTTGCTTTACACTCCTGCGCGGCCTTACGAGCGCTGCCAAGTCGTTCGGCTTCATGGACGAGGCGCCAACGCCTTGCGAGTACACATGGAGAAGGTGGCATACTACGAAGCGGCCGCAGCCGACGTGAGCAATAAGGTCGACAAGAGGAAAAGACAGCGCGTTGGCGCGGTTGGCGGTCTCGGCTGCGAAGAACAAAGTTTTGACGAGTTCCCGCTAAGTTTCGCCAAGTTTTGCGGTCTCCCGCCGCTGTACGGGAATTTTGAAAACGTCCAACAGTTGGATGAAACTCGAATTATCAAAATTGTGCTGATTTGCATGCCAACCTATCCGAAACCCTAAATTTACCCTAATAGTGAGTTGTTCCTCCATCGTTTGCTATGCACTCCCTTAGCCGTTTGGGGATGGAGTTGAACACGGCGCAATGGGCAGAGTAAGGAATTGTTTCCCACTCGTGTTGTATGGCCGCCTCAAAATTGCGCGGAGACAAGTCCAATCTTTTTTGTAATCTACTCGACACAATACCCCACATGTTTTCAATCCAACTGAGGTCAGGGCTTTTGGCAGGCCATTGCATCACTTGAAAGCCGGATTGAGACGAAAGCCAATTCCTAACCTTCTTGCAAGCATGAGCTTTAGCGTTATCTTGCTGAAAAATCCATTGATGTTGCGCCTCGGCCGAGGGCCTTTTTGCCATCAAAGCCTCACACGCGGGTATCAGGTGCTCCTGCAACAAGGTGAGATACACCTCACCGTTTACGCCCTTGCTCTTTGCCTTAACGCCGCTGCTCCCCACTGTCACAAACAAAGGTGTCCTGCCATACTTGCTAACACCACCATACGCGTGCACTTTGAAACAATTTTGCTCTGACACCTTGGTTGGCGGTTCATCCTCGAAAAGCACCCACTCCTTGTTCCCGGGCCCCTTATTGGACAGCCAAAAGTACTTGCTGTCTGTCACAACCACATTGTGCCATGACTTCCGTACCCATTGTTTGGCA
>JAPMLY010002714.1:0-38828 GCA_026401115.1 Tetraselmis chui
TAGCGGAGGAGTGAGTTAGGTGTAGGAGGCCGAAGTGAGAGTGTTGCCACGTGAGGACGATGAGAGAGTGGTTAGGCGTACCCGGGCGGGGGGGGAGCCGCGATTAGCGAGGTTGGTCCAGTGGCTGGGGTATTGGGAGTTGAGGTGGTGATTGTCGACTTCGTTATTAGTGATGACTGTGAACGAGGCGGTGGGAGTAGAGTGGAGTTTTGTAATTGCTGAAGCAAGGCAGTAGAGGTTGGAGAGGTCATGGTAACGTCCCCATTGGAAGGAGAGGACCGCGGAGGAATCGAGGAAACCGATGGGCGTAGGGAGGCCGTATTCTAGGTTGAGGTCGAATAGGTAGTTATGTAGAACTATGCAGCAGGTGCGGGGGGTAAAGTGGGCCGGGAGAGTTAATTGTAGCGCGGTGTTTACAGTGTGACGTCGGATGTTTGGTTGGGGGGGGAGGGGTTGGGTGTGGGGTCTAACCTCGGGGGTGTCCTGTGGGGGACTAATGATGATTTTCGGGCGGGGCGGCCGGGGGTGACCAGTGGGGGCTGTTGGTGCCGTGGGAGGCGGGGGTGGCAGCTGGGCGGGGACGGGTCTCCTCTAGGTCTTCCTCCAGGAGGTCGGCGTATTCGTCGAGGTCGTAGTCGTCGCCGTCCGGGGACGATGTGAGAAGGGGGAGGAGGGAGGGGTCGAGGGCGCATTGGGTGGGAGGTGACGCCGGTGTGGGGTTCCGTGAAGGGGAGTGTGAGGGGGCCTTGTGTGTTTGCGCGGGGAGGAGGGAGGGGTGTGGGGGGGCGCGTGGGGGGGGGATGGGGAGGTTGTCTTGCGGGAGGGGCGGAAGGGTTTGATGATGCCGGCCTGGGGTGCGAGCTTGAGCGATGGGTCGGTGGGGGGGCGGGGGTACGGGGGGGAATTCGCATGGTCATGTGTTGTGGAGGAGGGAGGGGGAGAGGGGTGTATCAGATGAGGAGGAGGGGAGAGGGTAGGGGTGGGGTGTGGGGGAGCGGGGGAGAGGGTGGATGGTGGGGTTATGTGGTGGGGGGGTGGTGGGGAGGAAGAGGAGTCCATGGGGTCGCATGAGTCTTCCGTGATGTTGAGGAGGGGGGTAGGGGCAGTAGTGGGTGGGGGGGCTGATGGGGGGGCTGAAGGGTTGGGTGAGGGGTGCGGTGCCCAAGTGGTATCTTACCGGGGTCTGTTGAGGCACGGTGAGGAAAGGCGCGAGTGGGTGTCGCGCGAGACGAGTCCTGGGGTTGTAGAGGTCTTCGGAGGTCACGTGCTCCGGGCGGGGCCGAAGGAGCACCTGTTTGTAAGTGGGGAGGAGGTCAGGGGACCAGGACATGGTGGTCGAGTGGGGTTCGAGTAGTGGGGTTGAGTTTTGTTGGGTTGTATTCTGTTTTCGAGTGGGTTGCGTGTGTTGGCGGCACACGACCAGGCCAGATGGGGCCTAGGTTTGCAGGATGTTGGCGGCGGACGTGAACGTCCGGACGCTCAGTGGGGCGCGGTGTGGTGCGCCGCCCCCGGGAGGGGGGGGTTTTTGTAAGCGATGGTTGTTTTTGGCTGGTCGTAGTACTGGAGTGGGTACACGTTCGGATTTCAAAGTGGGTGGCGCGAGAGCTGTCGGGGAGACAAAATTCGAAACTCTGGAAGCTGCGCCTTGCTGTGTGTACCGTGTGGTGTCGCTACGGATCCACTGACCTGGGTGAGCTATGCTCGGGTGGGGAGAGGTGGACGGTGCCTGTTGTTCAACGGGCCCTATGTCCACCAGTCTGTCGCTCCTCGGGAGGCCAAGGCCGGAGAGAAGACGGTCGGTGTAGCTCATTCAAACTGCCGACCCATCCCCGTTGTGTGGTTCAGTAGTACTTTAGTAGTACTTCGGATCTTTTTACGGTCTTTAGTGACGGTAGGATGCGTTTTTTACATTCACACCATCTCCACCACATACTCCCACTGGCCCACTGAATCCATCATGCCAGGCAGCACCTCCCCCCCCCGACACTCCGATGCCTTGTACAAGCTCAACGCGACGCAGGCACCATGTTCCACAACACCCCCCCTCTCCCTCACCAACTCCATCGCCTCCACACTCCGCGCCCACTTCACCGGACAAGACAACACCCTCCTCGCCTCACTCCGCGACAGAGCCACCCACATCACCGACCCACACACTTACAACCAAGAATAATGCGACTTCAAACATCGCCAGACACACGCATCCCTCCTCCCTCGCCTCACACCCCTTTGGCAAAACCACATCACCACGTGGCCACAAGTCCTCCTACGCGCCACCCACACCTCCACCCTCCTCCAATCTTGCAAATCCATATCCACACTCACGGGATCCACCACCTCACTCTCAGTCCCCATTCGCCTCCTCGCCGCAGTCCTCTCCGAGCCTCTCGATACTATCCACAACCGCCTACCCATCACACACCTCACCCCCAAACAAGCATCCCCCCTCATCACCATCCACCCCTCGTGGATTCCCCTCTTATCCCCCCACTTCCCCCGCTCCCCCACCACCCTCTCATCCGGCATCTATACCCCTCGCACCAGAACCCCCTAGCTCTGGCACCCACCACACACATCGAGACATAATACCTCTCACCATCAGATCACCAAGACCCCCCTTGCGACGTCACACCCATCATTTCCAAACACAAAGACACAGAATACAGCCAAACACAGTACATGGTGGAATGGGTCCCGGAACACCTCACGGAATGGGACATCCAACTCCAAATCGACGACGGCTTCCGCCTCATCTCCTCCACCCCCTCATCGGTATGTCTCCCCACCCCCTCCCCCACCCCATGCTCTATATGCCATGACGCCCTCCACACATACCCACCTCCACCTGCTGCACGTGCCCGCACTTTGCCGTCCATTCCCAATGCTGCCCCGCTCAGGGACCCGTCACATGGCAATGCGTGTGGTGCGCCCGCGGACAACACCACGACATCACCCGAGTACACGAGGTCTAGTGGGCCCCATGCCTACAACTCCACGACACCATCAGTGAGACCCCCTATGGCCCCACTGCCCTCACTACATTTAACTCGGGATTCGTCCCCTCCACCACATCCATCCTACCCGACCTTGGACCCCCCCATGGACACACCTCCTCATTATATTCAACCACGACCCCGTCAACCCGGACCTCGACATGCTCCCCACCGGCACTTTCACCATACACTCCCACCCAACACTACATGACACCACCATCCTTTGCACCTCCGACGGCCGCGCAGTCACTACCCCCTCCGGCCCCCGCATCCGATACCTGTTCCAACTCTTCCGCCCCGACCTCACACAACGCTCGTTCGAAGAAGTGGTCTACCGCCTCGTCACCCGCCTAGGCATTCGCTCGGAAATACACTCACCCACACCCGCTATTACCACACGCAACATATGGGCCACTAGAGAGGACCTGCTCATGGCACTCCGCAGCACATTCCACATCCAAACTGAACTCTACTCGGACCCCCTCAGCAAATCACTTAACTCTCACACTTACCACTCACTCTACCCCGAAGACATAGTCTTCTCATCTAGCGGCAGCAATGCACCACACACATGGCACGGCACTAACATCGCCAACCCGGAATACGACCGCGAATGCGTGCGCCGAGCCATGGAACACGCAGTCACCAGCGCCTACTCCACAACCTCACACACACCCAGCGCGACCATCCTCATACTCGCCCGATGGGATCACATACCATACCGCCACTCTAAATACATCGACTCAACATACACCCACCACCTCTACACACTTCCCAACGACGCAAACACCTTCTTACCCCCCGACCAACACACATGCCACCCCACCCCCACCCTATTAGGCACACGCTTGATGGTCGACATCTACCTCGTCGCCAACCCCCTCACACTCTCCGCCATGCCCTCACACACAGCCATGACCGCCCTCCATAACAAACTCGAATCAATTTACAACACACACCTCCCCAACCCAACAATCACCATCCCGCCACCATGCCTCTTCGCCACTTACTCACCCTACTCCGCAGGCATATACCATCTGCCCCCCAACCCCACTCACCCCATCACTTACCCCCTCCCGGAACGCACGACACCAACATACTCCCCCACTAGAGGATAACTTCCTTGGAACTAGCACGACTTCGTATACACAAACGGTTCCAAGATGGGAGGCCACTCCCCCCTTGGAGCTGCCGCCACTGACCCCGCCTCGGACACCCGCATCAAAATTATGGTGAACTCTACCCCTCCCTCACATACCATCAACCGCGCGGAACTAGCGGGCACAGACATAGGCCTACATACCCACCTCCTTACAGACAGTGCGTGCTCCCTCCGCCTTATACAAGGCTACATGAACTGCACATCCACCTACCGTCACAACATTCACCGCGACACGCTGAACTCCATTACACTCACCCTCAAAACCCGATGCGAGTCAGGAATCCGCACACACCTCGGCAAAATCAAAGCACATAACCACTCACTAGGTAACGTCCTCGCCGACACACTCGCTACCCAAGCTGCGGACGGATACCCACCCGACACAACATACACCACATGTTTAGACGCGTCGATAGGCCACTGGACCTGGCCATACACCCTCATACCACTACAAGTCTAGGAGAACCCATACCCTAGAGATACACCAACCTCAAAACGGACGCACACACCAAGAGCACTAAACCCACACACACACCCCTCTCACAAACCACCAAACACGGTGCCCTCCTCGCCCGTGCCGCGGAGGACGGCGCCGACCTCACATTCCACAAAAAACACACAACTTTCACCAACAAACCATTCATTCACAGCAACGGCCACATGGCCGGTAACTGCCCCACCATGTATGGCCTAAGACAGGACCGCCACAACTGCGCGCTACAACTCCTACTCTCCCTATTGGAGCGCCACAACGGCGGCCGATGGGAGACCATTATAGCGGACTTCGGTACCAAACCCATCAAATCATTCGCATCCACCACACTCACCCACACCCCTCTTGACTGTCATCCCCCTCACCCCACCCACATGCCCATCCGACTTGTTGTAGCTGACGAAGGCCTCTCGCCCGACACCCTCACCTCGTGCCCTGCCATTCTCCCCACCGAGATCCCCCCCCCCCCCCCCGCGCTGCGACCCCCGGCACACAAACCCGACTTTATCCGCCTCCTCGAACCTCGATACGTCGGTCACACAAACGGGCGCCGCCGATACTCCTCGACTAAAAGGATTCATTAATGTATAGTACTCATGTATTGCAAAGTTGCCTATATTGTGAGGTGGTACTTTGGTTAGGCTAAGTTGGCAACCTTAGACTAATTGTAGAACCTAATCTCTGGATCTAATCATAAATAAAGCGTAGAGAGACTTAATAAGATTGTCTTAGGAACATGGTTTCTTACATTTTGGGTGTGATGTAATTCTAGTTTGTACCGGTATGGGTCTCTCTCCACGGCCAGTAAGTCCCCGTCTTAAATATCCACGGCTCATGTGTTCTAGAAACAGCCTTAGAACATGTAGCTTGTGCTTCAAGCTAACTAAACCAAACTATTACTAGCGATATATATTATTTATATGAGATTATACTTACCGTCTAATCTAACCTTATCGCACAAGCTCTTAGAACCATCTAGAGACGAACTATAAAGAAGACCTAATGCTAGTAACTATTTAATGTCCGGGAAACATACGGCGATACAATGGTACTGCCGTGATGACAATAAGAGAGACACTGAATATCTCTAAGATACATGTACTATTTAGAGGAAATAAATAATATCAGATAGTGGCACTGAGATAAATGAGCTAGGATATGACACTCTCCCCTCCTTAAGCACAAGCGTCCTCGCTGTGCAGTACTCAGGGTCTTGGTATCTTGGGGGTTCTTGCATGCAAGCGGTTGCGAAATATAACGAAGTCAAGGGTCGCAGAAAATTCTCGATAAACATCCGTTCGAAGAAATCCGGGAAAGATGTTTAAGTGGTCGACTCCTCGCATGGGCTCCCAAGTGTCCTCGCTAGGTACGTTGAAAGGTGCCGCGCAGCGAACTTTGAACAATAGTCTAGTGCCTTTGGAGTTGAAGGCCACATCGAGTATTTGGTCGACTTTAAATCGCTTCGCATCGTGCACAATAGGAATTGGCTGCGCACTATCGGCATTTTCTTTGTCAGAATTCCATTTTTCTAGTAGACTAGCATGTATAACATCATGAATTCGTACTCCAGGGGGTAGCTTAAGCCGAAATGCAACCGGGGAAACCTCCTCCGTAATGAGAAACGGTCCAATGTAGCGGTCGCGTAGTTTAGAACATGGTTGTTGTACAAATCGTAGATTTGCCGCCTTGAGCTTAACTTTGTCGCCAACTGTAAAAGGGTAACCGGTGCCGATTTGCAAATCCTTGCATATGTGCTTGGGCTGCTTTGACGCAATCGTGGGCAAATATGTGCATCTCGACTGGAATTTTCACTTGCTCCGGTAAAGTACGGCTACGCTCGCTGTCTTCAAATGTGATGTTGTCGAGAGGCAATTGATGAAAGAAGTTTCACTGCTGTACTTGGGCAGTAGATGTTGTAAGTGAACAAAGGAATTGTTAAAAGGTTCTGTCACCTCCCTCTACTGCACTGGGCTTAAATAGGTTTTAGCCCAGACTAGTCACGCCTGCAAGCTACGCTTACGTGTCAGGCGTTAGTGCTGCTCAACCGTCGTCATCCGCCTCGAGACGCGGCCTGCCTAGCATTGGGTCTCACGACGCGGCTCCTTCTGCATTGGAGAGCTCGCTCTGGCGCGTCATCTGGCTGGTTAGATTAATTATGCATATCTGTACGTACCGGGAGGTACTGGTCGTACTGTAGCATCAGCACCATTACAATATTGCAGTAGCGACGTACCCACGAGTATACGTCCGTCCTGTGGAAAAGCACGAATTGATATCCGTAACGAGTACCTGTACAATGTCCTGCAATGTACTGTTGCAGGACTGTACTCGTCACACTCGTACCCTCCCCCTCTTGACAGATCAATGAGGCCGCCGCGAGGCAGACCTCCGTGGTTCTTGGCTCCTTTACTGAAGCAGTTACTGGGACTCAGGAATGCGCGCTGGGTGAGCGTGCATGAAGTCATTGTACGCCTGAGTCTTGGCGAACTTGCGCCATTGGGGCGTCTCCAAGAATTCTTGTAACGCAATTGTTCGATGCACCTCGTTCAACCGGTGCCAGACAGGTGGAATGTCGTCATCACTGAAGTGCGTCATGAAGAGCAAATATTTGCCTCGTCGTCCTGGTAGCGACTTGATGCACACAGCAGAGATGTGTGAGACGTCGAACTCCTCGTCGTCTCCTTCAGGTACAGTTACCGGGACAGCTGGTCGTAGTGGAGCGGTAGAGCAGGGCCGTAAGTTATTAACGTGGAACACAGGGTGTAAGCGTACTGTCGCTGGTAGTTTCAATCTGTAACTGTGTTTTCCAATCTGCTCCTCCACTGGAAAAGGGCCGAGCTGTCTGTCTCTGAGTTTCCTGTTCGGTTGTCCTCTGAGAAAAAGATTTGCTGTGACGACTGACACCTTGTCTCCCTTAGCGAAGTGTGGCGCTGTAGACTGTTCTGTGCGCGCCTGCATCTCGTCCTTATGTAGCTGTAACACAGAGCGTACCAGGCTGTGTACTTCCTGTAACAATCTCAACCGTTCTGTTGCGTCTTGCGAAATTGGAATCGATGGTCGCATGCTGAAGAGCAGGTCAGGAGGCTCCTCAGGAGAAAAACCAAAGTTAGCCTCGAACGGTGTGTGCTCAATTCCGAGTGCACGCGAAGCATTGTACGCAAACTCCACTTGCGGTAAAAGTGTCGTCCAATCAGAGCCATCATAGCAACAGAAGCAACGAAGAAGCTGCTGAAACGTGCTGTTCACGCGCTCTGTCAGTCCGTCTGTTTCTGGGTGTCGGCTGGTAGACATGTTCAAACGCGTTCCAAGGCGTCTCCAAAGTGTCTGCCAGAAGGCGCTGACAAATTTCGGGTCGCGGTCGCTGATTAGCACACGGGGCAGTCCATGTAAACGGTAGACTCCCTGTAAAAACAAAGTTGCAGTTTCTTCGGCAGTAATCGACTCTGTGCATGGCAGAAAATGGGCCATTCGAGTTAGATGGTCTACTACAATCAGCACACTGTTAAAGCCGTTGCTCTCAGGCAAGTGTGTCAGGTAGTCAAGACCAACTGTGTGCCACGGTCTGGGTGGAACAGGCAATGGGTAAAGAGTCGCGGCCATCTGCGGTCGAATCTTCGCTCGTCGACACACGACGCAGCGTTCACAAAAATCTTTCACATCTTGGCGGATTCGTTTCCACCAGAATCTGTCGAGTGCTTTAGCAAGAGTGCTAGCAACTCCTCTGTGACCGGCTGACGAACTTTCGTGCAGCTCTGCGATCAATCTCAGTCGGAGCTCAGAGTTCTGTGGAATACAGAGGCGATTGAGACGCCAAAAGTACCCATCTCTGGCTTCTATCCGGCTGTCTCTTGTCCACTCACCATCGTCCCCATAAAACGAATCTCGTGAGAACCCCTCGCGAATGAGATCAGCGAACTCAGGGCTCAGCTGCAACGCGTTAACAGTCAGTGAATTTAACTGTGCGTCTTCAAACAGCAGCTGGGACTTCCGTCGTAATTCTCGATCTGACGGAACCTCGCCATCCCAAAATAAGGGTACTGTGGCCTGAGGTACGAAGTCTGGACGCCGGCTTAACGGGTCGGCTTCGTTCAGAGCTCCCTTGCGATATGCAAGTGTCATCGAGCCCACAAACGGTTGCAAATCCCGCAGGTATCTTGCTTGCCGCTTGTTCAGCCTGTTGTTCGGTTGCCTGAGCAGATGCCGCAGTGTGTCGTGGTCTGTTACGACAAGGAACTTAGAACAGCCTTCAAGATAGCACCTCCAATGCTTGACAGCTTCGCATACGGCCAAAGCTTCTAAGTCGTACGCAGAGTAAGTGTTACCACGCTCAGCTGGATTCAGCTTACGCGCCCAGTAAGAGACTGGTTGAAGACCGCCTCCTTGGTCTTGCAACAGGACTGCTGCAATCCCCACTGTTGAAGCATCTGTAGCCACGGTGAACGTCGCGTCCGAGCCGACCTCCGGAAGGATCAGGCATGGCGCGGAAATGAGCCGTAACTTGAGAGTCTCGAAGGCTTCCAAACAGGCAGGCGTCAGCGTAACCTTCTGTGGCTGGGACTTCCGCAGTAAGTCCGTCAATGGAGCCGTAAGGTCGCTAAAATGGTGTATAAATCTCGCATAGAAGTTGCAGAACTGTACGAAACTGCGAACCTCCTTCTGCGTCTTGGGCACTGGCCAGTCTGCAACGGCCTCGACTTTCTTTGTGGAAACCGAAATTTTCCCGGCTGCCGAAAAAGCATTTCTTAAGGCGTAATTTCAGCCCTTCCTCCTTGAATCGCTGTAGCACTAGACGTAGGTGCTCCAGGTGCTCTTCCAGAGTTCGACTGTAGATACAGACGTCATCCAGGTAGACTGTCACGAACTTATGTAAAAAGTCGCGAAGAATGTCGTTCATCATCCTCTGAAATGTTGCTGGTGCATTGCACAGTCCAAACGGCATGGCGACCCATTCCATTAAGCCATCAGGGGTCTGAAAAGCCGTCTTGTGAACGTCCTGATCACGCACTCGAACTTGCCAGAATCCAGAAGCGAGGTCGAGGTGTGTGTAAAAATTCGCGTCCTTAAGTTCGTCCAGTGTGTCATCCACTCTCGGAAGTGGGTAGGCGTCCTTACGCGTAACCTCGTTAAGGCCACGGTAGTCAATGCACAGACGTAGTGAGCCATCAGCTTTCCGCACAAAAAGAATTGGCGAGCCGAATTCACTGTAGCTGGGGCGTATTAAACCAGCTTCCACTGCGTCTTTGAGCTGTCGATTAAGCTCAGCGCGCTCTGCCGGTGACAGTCGGTTCAGACGTTGACGTCGCATCGGGCCAGTTGTTTCAATGGGATGATCCCACTGTCGGCTTACAGGTGGAGAGTCGACAGGTTGAAGTAACTCCGGGAAGTCATCGAAGAGTGTCGACCGGAAGTTGTCACGTTGTTCTGCCGTTAGTTCCTCTCCAGTGTGGAAATCCGTCTGTTGTTCAGCTGCTGACGTAAGTTCGATGACGTAAAAATCAGCATGACGTCCTCTGCTGCGGCGCGTCTTGCGCATGAGCTTCTGAACTTTCGTAGATGACAGTAGCAGACACTCAGGGCGTCGTTCCTCGAGTGTAGTCTCCACAGCTGTACCGTCCATCAGTGTAAAAATTCTGGTTGTACCAAATTGTAAAGAGGCATGTTCGTCATCAAGCCATGGTAAACCCAGGATTAAATCAGCTGTGCGTAAATCACGTAGAACGTAAAAAGTCCTGTGAAATTCGTGTTGAGCCAGCTCAAAAGTGACGTCACAGACTGTCGAAGAAGTCACTCGTTGTCCATTAGCGAGTCGAACTGGAGTCTTACTTGCAGACTTCCGAGTCTGTAAAGCAAAGCGTCGTACAAAGTCCTCTGACACAAAGTCAAGCGTCGCTGCGCAGTCCACTAATCCAGAAATGTGGTGTCCGCCATCAGGAGTTTTCACAGTCAGCTCAGTTCGAATTAACGGGCGAGCTTCCGTGAGGTCAGTCAGTAGTGCTGTAGCTGGCGAAGAAAATTGTCGCAGCGTAGCGATGGACTGTTCCGAGTCGTCTGTTGGTACAGGTACCGAGTCGGGTTGATCAGGTGCTGTAGGTTCTGAAGAGTCGTTAAACGCACAATCTGCGTCGACTAACCACAGCTGTACAGGCCAAGGGGCTGGAGCAACCACCTCCTGTTGCGCTGGGTTCTCCAGTGACTGACGTGTAAAAAGCTGTGTCCTTGCTGGGAATTCTTGATAAAGTTTCCAGTGCTTAGTCACCTGAGTAAATTTCGCCCACTTTGGTAGCACAAATACAGCCATCGTAGATGTCGGAGATGTTCGACGACAATCCTCAAAATGCTGCGCAATTTGCTCAGCTAACTCCCAGGGTGGATTGATGAACACCCGTTCTCCTGTCAAATCTCTGTCTAGAATCGAGTCACTCGGCGAACAGTGAGGTAAGTCACCGTGCGAGTTCAGACCTTCATCATCAGCACATCCTTCCAACGTGAAGTTGAATCGTGCATGCAGAGAGTCAAAGACTGAGTCAACCAGTTTCCAATCAACTGAACGTCTGGTTACAGGTTTACGACTCTGTCTCTGCTTAGTCTGACGACGACGACCTGCCACTAGTGTTACAGGTGTCGCAACTGTAGTCGATGGAGATGCCGAAGGTGTATCGACGACCTCTGTCGCTAGCAGTGTCTCAGAATGAACAGTAGATGTAGCCGGCTGCTCCAGTTCATTTGTAGAACAGCCTTGCCACCATCATTGCTTCTTAGGTTGCATCGGTGCCTTGCCTTTGAACTCCGGGCATTGGAACAAGCGGTGTCCCTTCTTGTGGCACTTGAAGCAAAGTCCCTCGTCCATGTGTCGTTTGCGCTCCTCAGGTGTCATCGCATTTGCAAGCGAATTAAAATCTTCACGACCAGATGTCTGACCACGTCCACCATTGTTGCCACCTCCACGTCCACGTCCGCGGCCACGTCCACGGCCACCTTTGTTACGTTTCCAAATGTTAGAGGCTTCCTCGAGAGGGTCATCAAGGTTGCGCTTGCGTGTAGGCTGGGCAGATGGTCCAGCAGCAGACCTCGCATTGCCTAGTTCCGGCGAATCTGTCACGACGTTATTCAAAAAGTTTTGCAGCTCCACTAGCGTAGTCTGGTATCCTAGTTGAGCTCGGTGTGACTTAGCCAGTTTCTTGAGCGCATCGTTTGCCAGGCCATTAATGAAGCGTACACACTGCACTTCAGCTGTCAGGTTTTGACGAGACCGACGTAAGTAGTCGTTGTACTGTTTAGTGTAGATTGCGTAACTCATCGTGTTGTTCTGCGTAAAGTTCATCAAAGCGTTAATCGCGTCGTCCTGAATGTTCGGAAGAAACGTCGACTTGCGTAACTCCTCAACAAGCTCGTTGTACGTAGATGGAATTGGAGGCTGATTTTTCCGGTTCAACCACCACCCACCAAGGTGTCCAGAAAACTGTGAAGTAACCCAGAACACTGCATTGTACGAGTTAGCCGTAATTCCAAGCATTATAAAACGCTGAGGCTGTGCTTCAAGCCAATCCTCCAGTACATTAGGTACCTGACCATTCTGGTACGGTGAAGTAATAGCAGCCTTACGCTGAGTCTCCGTGAGAGTCACAGATAGTCCAGCAAAGTTGTGGGTAGGCATCGGCGTTCCCACTCGTAAATCTGTAGGTCCCACTCCAGTCATTCGGTTGATGTGTCCAACAATCAGCAGCCAGACAGAACCAGAGTCGACCGTTGTAAACCGGGGGTACATGTGGAACTGTCTCGGGATAGACGTGTCGTCATGCATGACTGGAACATGTTGTGTCATTGCTCGATAGAAAGATTCCCACTGAGCCACGTAACCGAAGTGAAGTAATTCACTCTTGTGCTTCTTAGCACGAAGTAACCCTGTCTGTGCCGGCGTAAGTGTCAGACCGTCAATGTTGATGGATTCCGGGACGACGTAAGTGCCATCCGGATTAACTGTCGACTGTTCCAAAACAGCCTGCTCGACCTGAGCAGGTGTACGTAAGTTGTTCGTAGCAAACAGGACAGGAATAGATGCCGAGTACACGTAAACAAGCTGTCGTCCTTGAGGTAGTGTAACGTTAACAGGTTCACCACTCAACAGCGTCAAATCATCCGATGTCAGAACAAGACCGGTCTCCTCGTGTAACTCGCGAATAGCAGCGTCGACAGGCTCTTCGTTAGGTAAGACAGAGCCAGCTGGGAACCAAGTTTTACCAGAACGAGGCTCACGCTGAAACACCAACTTCAAGTCCGACGATTTAGTTCCTCCGACGTGAATTACCAAAACCACGTAATGTCCAGCTCCGAGAGAAGCCATCTCAACTCAAGCAAACAACGTCGAGCAGATCAACGAGCAACGAAAGCGTGCGTCGACCAAAGAGCTCCGAAACCAGTGTGGCGGTTAGCCTCTGAAAGCTAAACGCTAGCACAAATCTGTTCTAGTCTGTCTAGTTCTGTTGTTGCAAGATGGCAAATGATGTTGTCGAGAGGCAATTGATGAAAGATGTTTCACTGCTGTACTTGGGCAGTAGATGTTGTAAGTGAACAAAGGAATTGTTAAAAGGTTCTGTCACCTCCCTCTACTGCACTGGGCTTAAATAGGTTTTAGCCCAGACTAGTCACGCCTGCAAGCTACGCTTACGTGTCAGGCGTTAGTGCTGCTCAACCGTCGTCATCCGCCTCGAGACGCGGCCTGCCTAGCATTGGGTCTCACGACGCGGCTCCTTCTGCATTGGAGAGCTCGCTCTGGCGCGTCATCTGGCTGGTTAGATTAATTATGCATATCTGTACGTACCGGGAGGTACTGGTCGTACTGTAGCATCAGCACCATTACAATATTGCAGTAGCGACGTACCCACGAGTATACGTCCGTCCTGTGGAAAAGCACGAATTGATATCCGTAACGAGTACCTGTACAATGTCCTGCAATGTACTGTTGCAGGACTGTACTCGTCACAGTCGCCTTAAATGGAGACATAGTCGTCGACGTAGAAACCGCTGCGTTGATCGCGAACTCCACGTTGGTAAGGTGTTGAACCCACTCGTCGTGCAAGGGGTGCACGTAGCAACGTATGACTTGCTCCCATGTCTGATTCACTCGTTCGGTTTGGCCATCTGTCTGAGGATGATAGCTTGTAGAAATATTAAGCTTGGTGCCAATAGCCCTAAATAGGGTTTGCTAGAAGTCGCTCATAAACCGGGGATCTCGATCTGATATCCATTTCCGTGGTAAGCCAAAATGCCGGAATACAGCGCGGTGCATAACCTTCGCTAATTGCTCCGTTGTAATCGTTTTTGTAATCAGCTCAACAATCGTCCGTTTCGTAAGCATGCATACGAATACCACCACAACACAATACCCATCGCACTCAAGAAGGTTCGTAATGAGGTCAAGGGATACGTGTTCGAAGGGCATGGTCGGTACCTTGTGCGATTGAAGGAGTCCATAGGGCTTGTGTCGCGCTGCCTTGTTACGTTGGCATGTAACATAGTTGCATACGCAGTGTTGTACTGCCCGCTTTAGGTAAAGCCACCAAAACGATCGGGTCACTGCCGCGAGTAGTCTAGTAATACCA
Organism: Tetraselmis chui; assembly: GCA_026401115.1. Taxonomy (NCBI): domain Eukaryota; kingdom Viridiplantae; phylum Chlorophyta; class Chlorodendrophyceae; order Chlorodendrales; family Chlorodendraceae; genus Tetraselmis; species Tetraselmis chui. The sequence goes on from JAPMLY010002714.1 coordinate 14,248, forward strand.
GAATGTCCCGCGGTCGGTGCGTCGTGTAGTTCGTACAATACTATTGATCGCGAAGTAAAAACGTTTGGAACATACATTCTTGTCCCGTAGGCGTACATGAGTCCATTCGATTGACGTACCAGCCAGGTGGGCAGAACTTTCCGGGTAAGCATGTATTTATCCGAGTCATAAGCGTTTTTGATTTTCGCATGAAGTCTAGAGTCAAGATGTAACCGGGATTCCAAGGAAAAAGTTTCCGCGTGTAACTCGCATTCTGCTTCGTCGTTGGTCCAATCGCGTAACAGTTGCAGCTTTTGTAATGAGTTCTTCATGTCAAGTCGGCGAGGCAGAGCATCTGCATGGTTGACTACTCCCTTCTTGTACACGATGTCTACTTGTCGCTGATAAGTCGCTAAAACTTGTTGCCATCGCACTTGTCGAGTAGACAAATCGCGCTCCCGAAAGAAGTGTCGCAACGTGTCATGGTCCGTAATCACTGTACATCCCGCCACGCCATCTAAATAGCAACGGAATTTCTGTAGAGCCTCGCGGACTGCCAGTAGCTCTTGTTTGTGGACATGGTAGTATACCTCATGCTTGTTCATCTTTCGAGCATGGTACGCAACATGTTGTAGTCCAATACCTTAGTCTTGTAACATCACATGTCCTACTGCAAATCAAGAAGCATCCGTGTACATAGTTAACCTTGCATTAGGAGAAGTGTCAGGAAATACAAGGACTGGTGCACGTACCATCGCGTCTTTAATTTGCTCGAATGCTGAATGGGCTTGAGGGGTCCAGCTAAATTCCGGTGTCTTTTTGGTCAGATCCGTTAATGGGGTTGCTAGGGTTGCGAATTGGTTGATAAACCTCCGTTAATATCCAGCAAGTCCTAGGAGTCCACGTACTTCTGTCACAGATTTCGGCCGGGGCCAATTATGTATTGCCTCCACTTTGTCGGGGTCCATTTGGATCTGTCTAGCTTCCACCACATTGTGGCGGTTAGCCTCGTCAAGCTAAACGCTAGCACAAATCAGTTCTAATCTGTCTAGTTCTGTCGTTGCAAGATAGCAAAATGATGTTGTCGAGAGGCAATGGTGAAAGATGTTTCACTGTTGTACTTAAGCAGTATATATTGTAAGTGAACAATGGAATTGTTAAAAGGTTCTGTCACCTCCCCCTACTGTACTTGGCTTAAATAGGTTTCTGCCCAGATTGCTTACGCCTGCAAGCTACGCTTACGTGTGAGGCGTTAGGGCTGTCTAACCGTCGTCATTTGTCTCGAGACGCGGCCTGCCTAGCATTGGGTTTCACGACGCGGCTCCTTCTGCTTCGAAGAGCTCGCTCTGGCGCGTCATCTGGCTGGTTAGATTAATTATGCATATATGTACGTACCGGGAGGTACTGGTCGTACTGTAGCATCAGCACCCTTACAATATTGCAGTAGCGACGTACCCACGTTTATACGTCCGTCCTGTGGAAAAGCACGAATTGGAATCCGTAACGAGTACCTGTACAATGTCATGCAATGTACTGTTGCAGGACTGTACTCGTCACAACATGTCCAAGGAAGTTGACGCTCGATCGTCCGAAGTAACACTTGGAGAGTTTGATATGCAATTGGTGTCGGTGAAGCTCTCGTAACACGAGTCGAATATGCTCGAGGTGTGCATCGGCCGTCTTACAGTAGATCAGCACGTCGTCTAGATATACCACGCAAAACTTGCCGAGATACGGGGCTAAAACTCGATTCATCATCGCTTGGAATCCAAATGGGGCGTTGCAAAGTCCAAAGGATAGAACGCAGTACTCGTACAATCCGTAATGAGTTCGGAATGCTGTCTTATGTATGTCGCGCTCCTTAACTTGAACAGGGTGATAGCCCTTAGGCAAGTCCAGCGTACTGAAATAATGAGCCCCATATAGCGATTCGAGTAATTCATCAATCCGGGGTAACGGTGTACGGTCTTTCCTCGTAAGGTCGTTGAGTTTCCGATAGTCTACGCACATACGCATGATACCGTCCTTCTTGCGTACAAATAAAATCGGGGCACCGTACGGAGATTTAGACGGACGAATCCAACCTTTTGCGAGTAAATCTTGTAAGTGTATTTGAACCTCTCGGAGTTCTGCCGGTGGCATACGGTACGTTCGCTCCTTAGGTGGTTCATCGCACTCCAAGTTGATCTCGAAGTCACACTCGCGCGTTGGTGGTAGACCGTCACGCTCCTTAATGATGTCCGTAAACTTGTTCAGGGAATCTCGCAACAAAGTCGTCCACTCGGGTTGTTGATTGGTATTAATGTCGTCGACCGTGTCATGTACTTCTCGTAGTCCAATCACCAAGAGGTCCGCGGGTTGTTGCCTAAGCAACTTTGCCATCGCATCCGCCTCCAAGTGATGTATTGCCACATGTACGGTGTACTTGTCGCCAGACACCATAGTTTCGCCTTTTTTACGGTCGCGAGTCGTTTTTGTAGACCAATCTATGTCCGGGTTGACGGCTTGTAACCAAGGTTGACCGAGGATGATGTCGCATTTATCCAATTCTGTCAGAATTGCGTCCAAACGTATGTCCATGGTCCCTACTTTGAGCACTTCACTCCGTAGCCGCTGGCGAGTCGTAGTTGTACTACCATCTGCCAATTTAATCCGGTATTTCTCTTCAAAACCGTCGGAATGTGATGCTCTCGTACCCACTCAGCCTTGCAGAAATTTTCCGAAGCGCCAGAGTCAACCAAAATACGGCATTGATGTCCGCGTAAGGTGCCTTCCAACACGAACAGACTCGTACAAGACTGCGTTGTACATACGTGTAGCGTCGCAGGAAAACTGTCCCCTAGTCGGACGTTTTTGTTCATCTACCCGTCGATCGGTTTTCCAAAAGTCTCGTAACGAAGAGGGAACTGCTCATCTCCACGAACTAGATAACCCGTACGCCGTGCCGAAATTAATTCCTTCCAGGTAGCCCATACCGCCCAAGAAGTTGACGTAGCTTTCGGTATCGATCCGGGTCGAACGCGAGCGATATACACGTAGCGCTTATTCTGTCCGGAAGACTCCTTTCCTAAAAGGCGTAGATTTGATTCGCTCACCTTAAATCTAGTTGTCTCCATAAGAGTTCGTACGGTTGTGCATTCCGGGGTCACGTCTTCAATCTCTTGTTTGCCACCAGGAAACCCGACAATGCCAATATCCTCTTTCGGTAGCAACACTCGTCGGCCATCGGTAACAAGAGTCGTCAAGTGAGTCTAGTAGGTCTTCGGGGGGTTCTATAGGTTATGGGGCAGAAATCGAACTCGATCGGTGTCGTCGACGTAAACTTGCGTCGTCCATCTTGTCAATCCAACATTTTGCCGTCTTCCATCTATTCCATCATTCGTAGGACAAGTAAACACATATTCCGTTGCCGCCAGCTCGTCGACAAGTCGGAAACTGCGCAGTAGCTTGAACCCTGGTTTTGCCCTCCATTTTGGAACCACTGCAACCGCTCTCATGTGGGGATGAAGCAATTTACTCCGAAAATAGTGGCCCCAAAAATCTTCTAATTCGTTAAATGGCGCATTTAGCCAAATTCTCCGGTACTTCGTCTGTAAATCTCTATCCTGAAATGGGCGCGCCGGACAGCAAAAATCCTCCGCCACTTGAGAATTAAGGCCGTCATTGTCGCTAGCTCCGTCTAAGTCGAAAGGGCCGTAGGTCTGAGAGTACTTTAGGAAATACTCCCTATTCATCATCCAGTCGCTAAAGTCCTTGCTCCTAAAGACTGGCCTCAATGTCGTTTGAGGTAACGGGTTTCGTACTTCTTCTGTCTTGGTCTAATCTTGAGTCGTTGTAGAAGACGAAACCTCATCTTGCAGCTTGCCGCAAGCTGCCGACTCATGTCTCACTTTCCCGGCCGGGGTTTCCTCGTTATGTCGTTCTTCTTGTTGTTTCTGTCTGGCCAATCGATTACGATGTGTCGCTTCTTGTGGCAAATGAAACACTTGCCATCCTTCTTAAATCTGTCGACCTCCTCGTGAGTAAGGCGTCGAATCTCGTACAGCTCCCGCGGCTTCTCATCGGTCGCGCCATGCGAATCTTCCTCCGACTCACTGTCGACCTCCTATGCTTCCTCCGAAAAGTCGTTGTCTTCTTCGATGACGTTCAGCCGGCCTGTTGAGCGTTGGGTCGTCTCAATCTTGGTCTCCGCTGCCTCCGCTCGCATGGGCCGCTTGAATCGCCTCGTGTAGGGTCTTAGGGTTTCAGGGCAACCTCCTTATAAATCGAGGGTCTTAGACCGCGCTAGAAATCATGTACGCTATCTTCTTCATGACGGTAAGGAAGATCCAATAATTGTTCTCGAAAATAGTTCGCATACTTCAAGACCGTGGATTTTTGTCGCGCCTTGTCCAAATTCAGTTTCGCTTGTTCCGCCGGTGTTCTTCCGCAGAATTCCTGAATTAAAGATTTCTCTATCTCATAAACTCCGGAAAAGCCTCCACCGACTTCATCTCCAATTCGCGCAACTTGGGAATACCTCCACTTCGATAGTGGGCCTTCCGGAAAGCCAAATACCCAGTACACTCCTCTCGGTTCTTCATGATTAACGCTGTGATACCATAGATACCCTCGTGCATGTCGGCGCCAGTTTCTCAGCTCATCGATGTTAGTCGTAGCGATGCTCTTGATCTTGGTTGGCTTGACGTCGTTCGGCATCATGCTCGGCATCTCTCGCGTCCTCTCCGATCTCAATTGCTCTCCTCGAAGAAAATTCTCCGTCTCTCGGCTTTTGATTACTCGTCCTTCAAAATGTTTGAAACCGTTGTCGACGTGGTCACGCACTTGAGATACCTCAATCGAAAAAGTGTCAACTCAGTCACTTAGACGTTGTAGCATCTCGGTGACGTGTACCGACATATGCTCCATCGTGGGACTCGGTCCTTCTCGCACTGCTTGTCTTCCACCATCTGTCGATATCGGTGGTGTCGGCCCAGAAGGCGCCCCCTATGGTCGACCATCGACTTCCTTGGTAGTCTCTCTCCTGCTCGGTTAGACGTCTTCGACTCGCCTAGCTGTTCTAGGGCTCCGAAATCACGTGTGAGGTGCTACTTTGGTTAGGCTAAGTTGGCAACCTTAGACTAATAGTAGAACCTAAACTCTAGATCTAATTATACAGCGTAGAGAGAATTAATAGGATTGTCTTAGGAACATGGTTTCTTACAATCTGGGTGTGGGGCAATTATGGTCCGTACCGGTCTAGGTCTCTCTCCACGGCCAGTAAGTCTCCGTCTTAAATATCCACGCCTAAGGTGTTCTAGAAACAATTGAAATTGAAATTGTTTACAACATGTACCGTATGCGCCGGTTTTACACCAAAAACCGTATGAGCCGGTTGTTATCTTTGGGCCCTCCCAATTATGCCATACATGAAACTTACAAGTCAGGGCTAGACCGTTAACAACCTTAGAACATGTAGCTTGAGCTGCCAGCTAACTAAACCAAACTATTACTAGCGATACAGATTATCTGAGATAATATTTACCATCTTATCCAACCTTATCGCACAAGCTCTTAGAACTATCCAGAAGATCTATCTAGAGCCTATCTAGAGACGAACTATCTAGAGATGAACTATCCGGAAGAGATACTGCCAAGAACTCTATAATGTCCGGGGAAAATACGGCGATACAATGGTACTGCCGTGATGACAATAGAAGAGTCACTGAAGATCGCAAAGATACAAGTACTATTTCCAGGAAATAAATAATGTCAGATACTAGCACTCAAATAAATGGGCTAGGATATGACATGGCATTGTTGGGAGGGCCGAGAGATAGCAACCGGCGCATACGGTACTTGGTGTAAACCGGCGCATACGGTACATGTTGTAAATAATTTCAATTTGAATTTCAATTGGGGGAGGGTACAGGTGGATTTCGCACGATCGAATAGGTGTTGGAAACAAACTGAGACGGACATGGGACATGAGAAAATCTGGCGCGGAGGCAAGACACCGTTTGCATCTATGGATTTTCTCTCTCCCAAGCCCCCGAAGGGGTAGGGAAGTCTAGGCTAGGAGGCGAGATGCGACGGGAGGGGCAGCGATATCTGGGATTCCCTGACGGGGGGACGAGTGGATCGGGACGGGACCGTCGACCACTTGTGCGAGGGGGTTTTTCGCATGCCTTCCCCCCCGCCCACCTCCGGCACGACCGGAGTCGCACAAGAGCAAAAGGTCGGGTAGGCCCATCGCGACGAGCGCCAACTGATCAGCTAGGCTGCTCAGCGCCCTCGCAACAGCTGGAGCAGGCTACACATCGTGGAGAACAACGATAAATTATTGATCGCACTAATGTATATTTACTGTTTACGAGCATGAATTTGACGGTATTGTTACTGCCATTGGAGAGGTTGGGGCTAGTGGATTCATGGCGTATATCCTACGATCAAAACGGCACTCTAGAAGGCATGATCACATGGGCGCCCGAAGAGAACAACCGTTAAGTCGGTCATTGTTGTCAAATAATTTTTATTTTGTTTTCAGTTTACGGACCACATTCCCCGGTGCCCGTGCTCTTGATACGTAGTTCAGCTCCACGCTCGGGCTATCCACGTACTTGAAGAGTTCATGCTTGAAGCGGGAGCTACTAAGGGGCGGGACTTGCGGTTGGAGGTCCGCCGTATCGAGTCGGGAGCTTATGGAGATCGACCTAGGGATGTGGTGTGGTTGGACTTCCCGGCTCCACACCGTCATCATGTTGTTGATGTGACGGCCACAAGTGCTCGCAAGAACACCAATGCTCCTCGTATAGGTGCTCGTCTGTCACTCCCGGGTAGTCTTGCATTGGGAGCTCAGCATGGTAAACTCGATGCGAACCTCCGCACTTCCGGTTTGCTTGGCACGCCTTCGGTTCAATCGGCCCATGACTACTATTCCTTCGCTCTAGAGTACGAAGGTCGGCTGCCGGTTATGGCGGCTGAGTTGGTTGATCGCATGGTTATTTGGTGGTTGTTCGTCGCTTCCATGGCATGGGTGTAGCAAACTCTCGTTCATTGCGGTATGTCAGGTATGTCCGTATGCAACATTTCGTTCGTCAATTTTCTTATGTTCCCTTTCGACGTTCTTTGGGGGATGTGCGGCGTGGATTAATGCAACGCCTTTTTGCTTGTCTTCATGGTACTTTGGTTTCCTATCTTCGCGACGCTTTGCAGGAGGGCAATGTTAACATTGTGGTACGCCTTCATGTCCCTCGGGCTTAGGTATGTGGGGGGCGTGCCAGGCCTGGCACGGTAGGGGGCTGAACGAGGTACCGACAGCTGCGATCCGCGGGATCAGCAGCTGTCGGGAAGCCCTGTACGGAGGGTTTTGGAAAAAACATAATATCCGTACACCGGCACAGGGATCTCCCGCTCGGCCAGTCCGATATGTCTTTCCCGCGACTAAATACTCGCAGATACTCTCCCGACGATGGGGCGGGGGCGGCGTTTGCGAAATATTTTTTGGCGAAGAGGGGTACGGACGGATCAGCGGAGGGACGAGGGTGTTGGAGCTGGCGGCGGACAATTGGGAAGCAGCGCTAGGGACGGCGCTCGCTAGCAGCCGCCAGCCTTGCGTGAGTCTTAGATCTCCCCTGGGGGCGAGGCCTATTGCTGCTCAGGACGGAGGTTGGTCGCAGCCGGAGGAGCGGCACCGTCTAGCGGCGGCGGTCCCTAGGATTGCCCGCCGCCGGAAAAGCCCGGTACGGGGGTTTTTGGAAAAATTCCCGTACCCACCATCTTTTGAGGACCGGCGACTCGATCCATGTGTTCTTCCAACCCCTCCCCTAGTCGGTACCCAGCTATCAATAGGCTGCCTCAGGCAGTGTGCCTAGGGTTATCGTAACGGCACACTGCTCGTAAAGGCGGCCCCCTAACAACGTAAACCACCGGGGGAGGGCACGGACGGCCACAGCGCGATCAGATAGATGTTGGAAACAGACGGGACAAGGACAGGGGACATGAGAAAATCTGGCTCGGAGGCAGGAGAGCCAGCCGGACACCGTCTGCGGCCTAGTTCTTTTCTCTTCTCAGCCCCCGAAGGAGGAGAGAAGACTCGGCTAGGTGGCGAGCTGCGTCGAGAGGAGCGGCTAATACCTCGGGCGGGGTTGAGCACGGATCGAGGCGGGACCGACGACAACCTATGCGAGGGTGGTTTTTCACCTGCCTTTCCCCCCAAGCTCCGGCACGACCGGAGTCGCACATGAGCCGAGGTCAGGCAGGTTCGCCTCGACCAGCTCATGCTGAACATCCTTGCTGATCAGCGACCCCGCAGCGGTTGGAGCAGGCCGCGTATCGTGGAGACTAGCGACATCTTTTATTTCATACTGTATCCAAAAAAAAAAACGTATAGATCAAAAGATTATAAATACCTGGATACGGGTATGTTTTAGACGGTATCATTACTGCCATTGAAGAGGTTGGGATTAGTGGTTCACGGTGTACCTCACGCTTAGAAGTCCAACAACAAGTTGAGCATAGCAAAAGGGGGGGCCTAGAGACTCCAGCCGGTTTACCGGTATTGGAGTAAAATATTTCAATTTCATTTCAATTTCAATTTCAATTATGTGGAGGGGGGGGTTTCTCCATGCTCCTTTTTGCTTTGTGGCATCCAACGATTTTTTTGTAAAATTAATCCGAATTTTGTATTTGTACATAAAATATGTTTATAATCCAGTCCACCAAGTCGAATCTATAAGCCAATACTTTTTTGTATATCCCCCGATTACATAGAAAATAAGGGGCTATGACAAATTTCTTGTCGGACAATGTCATATTGGGGCATAATGACGGTCACAAGTGCTCACACGAACACCAATATTCTTCGTATAGGTGCTCGTCTCCCACTCCCGGGCAGTCTTGCATTGGGAGCTCAGCATGGCAAACTCGATGCAGACTGCCGTACTTCCGCTTTGTTTGGCACGCCTTCGGTTCAATCGGTCCATGACTACTATCCCTTCCTTCTAGAGGATGGGGGCCGGTTGGCGGTCACAGCGGTTGAGTTGGTTGATCGCATGGCTATTTTGGTGGTTGTTCGTCGCTTCCCCGGCATGGGTTCTCCCGACTCTCCTTTTTTGCGTTCATACCACTACGTCCGCATGCAATATATCGCTCGTCTAGGCGCCCGCCGGCGGCGCTGCAGCGGCGGCCCCGGAGGGGGGTGTGCTCGCAGGCCCGTTGGCACTCACCCCCAACTCGTGGTGGGCGTTGGTAATCCTATAGCCGTGCCATGCCTTGCACGGTTGGGGGCTAGGCGGGATGAAATCCGGCGGCTACGATCCGCGGATCAAGAGCTTTCGGGAAGCCTCACTGAGGAGGGCTTTTCAAAATACTATTTGTACAACAACGGCATGATCTCCCGCTCGGCTAGTCCGACATGTTTTTTTAGCGCTGGAAAATCCTCAGATACTATCCAGTCTATGGGTGGGACTGTCGGAATCGGATTGTTACACGTAGGTCGTGCCGGCCCCACAAGGGGGCCGGGTGCTGTGCCTAGAGAAGTGAGAAGGAGAGAGATGGCGGCCGGCGAAGGCATCGGCATGGCCGGCCGACCGCCACTAATAGGGAATAGAGTACCGCTAATATCATGACACTAAGTACAAGAATGACAAATAGCTATCTTGTACATAAGCACTAGGCAACGGGATGCTAGTGCTAACACCCCCCTCAAGGCAGCCGAGGTCTTGACGTCGTCCTAGCTTGCGTCGAGGAAGGTGTCATCGTGGTCGAAGGTGTAGTGCTTGTAGCGTGTGTCTCAAGCCGGGTTGGTGTAGCGACATGCGCCCACAAGAAAGTGCCGCTACCGGCGAGTTGCCGATGTGAAGCGGCTTCAAATGCAATGCGTAATGCACTAATATGACATGTAGCGGGAAAGGTTGTCCACGGGCGACTTAGCCGACGCATGAGAGCGACCGGTGAGGTAGAAGCAAAGTCAACAAGGTTGTTAGGAGCGTGTAGGCACGCAAAAGCATAGATGGGCGCTGCTCGCGTTGACTCCCCCTTTCGCCTTGGGAAAGGTTATCTCCTCGCTAAGTCGGGTGAGCGTTGCGGCGTTGCCTCGGGAAAAACAATAATAACATTACTAATTATTAAAGTACGCACGGGCCGAATTTTCGCGGGTCGGTTTTAAACAACCAGATCCGTTCGAGAGCATCGGTAGGCTGCAGGCTAGGTGAGACTGAGAGCTGGGTGGGGCGAGCGCGGCGCCGGGCGCTTTACACACGCTCTTTTCGTTTCTACGTGGGAGATGGTAGGGCAGTCGCGGACAAACAACTCGAAGGCGAAGTGTGGTGTCGGTTGGACGATGAATTACTAGCGTGGCGCCGAGCGCTTTACACACGCACTACTCTTTTTTAGTTGGGAGTAGGTAGGACTAGCGTGGCGCATAGCGCTTTACACACGCTCTTCTCTAGTGTAACTTGGAGGAGGGGCCATAAGAACCAATCGGAATCGGGAACGGATAGTTACACGTAGGTCGTGCTAGCCCCACAAGGGGGCCGGGTGCTGTGCCTAGAGAAGTGAGAAGTAGAGAGATGGCGGCCGGTGAAGGCACCGGTAGGGCCAGCCGACCGCCACTAACGGGGAAATAGAGAGCCGCTAATAGCATAACACTAAGTACTAGGATGACAAATAGCCACCTTGTACACAAGCACTAGGCAACGGGATGCTATTGCGAACAGGGGCATGTATCTGATGCGTATTTGGGCGGCGAGGAGGGTATTGGTGGATATGAGTTGGCGGCGGGCGTAGGAGGTGGCGAAGTAGCGCTAGGGCAAGGCGCTCGCTAGCACTCGTTCAACCATGTGGGTTTCGAGTCTCCCCTGGGGCGAGGCGAGAAGATACGCAAGGCGGAGGAGGGTCGCAACCGGAGGAGCTACACGGTCTTGCGGCGGAGGTCCACGGGATCGACCGCTGCCTAAAATACCCGGTACGGAGGGTTTTTGAATACATATTTCCGATATATTTTGTGGAATGGTGACTCGATTAGCGGGTTTGACTAGCCTCTCCCCAAGTCGGTACCCGGTTATCGACATGGTGCCTAACGCATAGTGCCTAGGGTTATCGTAACGGCACTTTGCTTATAGAGGCGCCCCCTTGACATCGTAAACCACTTATTTTGTAGGGTACGGGCGGATTTCGCACGATCAAATAGGTGTCGCAAACGTACGGAGACGGAGAGGGGACATGAAAAAATTTGGCGCGGAGGCAGGAGCGTTAGCCAAACACCGTTTGCACCTTGGACTTCCTTTCTTCCCATCCCCCGGAGGGGTAGGGAAGTATAAGCTAGGAGGCGACATGCGACGGGAGGAGCAGCGATACTCGGACGGGGGAGCGCGCGGATCGGGGCGGGACCGTGGACGACATATGCGAGGGAGTTTTTCGCCTCCCTTCCCCCCCTAGCTCCGGCACGACCGGAGTCGCACAAGAGCAAAGGGGAGGTAGGTCCGTCGCGACGAGCGCCAACTAATCAGCTTTGCTGTTGAGCGCCCTCGCAGGAGCTGAAGCAGGTTGCGCATCGTGGAGAATAGCGATGAATTTATTTTTCATGCTATTGTACGGTTACTGCTTACTAGCATGAATCTAACGGTATTGTTACTGCATGGAGAGTAGCTCCCATTGGAGAGGTTTGGATTAGTGGTTTCATGGCGTATATCCTACGATCAAAACCGTACTCTAGCAGGCATGATCGCATAGGCGCCCGAAGACAACAACCGTTAACTAGGTTATTGTTGTAAACTATTTCATTCATTTCAATTTCATTTCGTTCGTCTAACTACTTGTATGTTCCTTTTTGGCGTAATTTGGGGGAAGTGCGGCGAGAATTCATCCAACGTATGTTTGCTATTCTTCATGGTACTTTGGGTTCCTATCTTCGCGACGCTTTGCAAGAGGGCAATGGTGATGTTGTGGTATGCCTTCTTGTTCCTCGGGCTCATGTTTTTTCCTCCTTTCTTCTTTTTGCTTGGTGGTCTCAACTGCTTTTTCCTATAAGAAATTTCTCAATTCCATACTGGGGCACAACCAAACATTATTAGAAGGGCATTTTTCTGAGGGGACTTTTGAGAGAAAAGCATTTTTCTGAGGGGACTTCCGAGAGGAAGACTTCTGGTCCTTTTCGATAGGTATTCCGGCGGAACGGAATCCCGGTGTTCCGTCGGAAGTGACCGGAACGGAAAAAATATTCCGAAAACCTCTGGAAAAACCCCCATAATAAGCTTAAGCCCCACAGGCCTAATTAAAAAGTGTCTTACAAGAAAAAGCAGCGGTGGCCACTAAGCAAAAGAAGAAAAGAGGAAAAAACGACCAAGGATTAATCATCAGAATGAGAAATAAAGATATGATGGTTGCCGGAAGTTCAGACGGCCGCTGTTGCGTCCTTCGCTCCCAGCGTACTTCCGACGCACTGTAGACTTCTGCGTCTCCGAATGACGCGGTACGGGGCCCGATCAGACCAGTCTTCCGTTGGATGGTTAGGGGCTACTAGAGTGCTTGTTATTAGCTGGATCCTAGCAGCGGAGTTTGAGCTGCTTCTCCTTGGGCTGGTTTTGGTCTTGCTGAACGTCGTGCTATACACGGTGTGTAGGGCATTTGCTTCTGGCGTCGCCCCGCCCAGCCCCGCCTGCTCCCACATCAGCCCCCTCACGCGCACTTTGCAGACTCTTATTCCTATTGTTTTCTCTGATAGGCGGCCTTGTTGATCTACTGGCCTACTTTGCGCGTGCCATCTTTCCGTCTTTACGTAAAAGAACACACTGTGTTTGTGTGAGACTGTTTTGGTCCTCAGTTCCTGTGCTCCTGTTTCTACAGATATCTGGCAGGTCGGTGTACTCGGAGATATTTTCAACGAAGCCTATCATATAACATGGCTACTACAGTGACCGGGCTTGCAGCCCCCTGGAGAATCCATGTTATTGGTGCTCGTATGCTGCGACGTGATAGAAGTAAGGCAACTACGGGTGGTGCGGTCCAGTTGCGCGTTATGGGCGCCGAGGGTAATGGCCCAAGTCATCAACCCACAGGCGCTACCAGGCGCCAGGCTGTGACGCACCCACGCAAGAAATATAAGCAGCCGAAACAGACCGAAGAGAAAGGGGCAATTGTTTTATCTTTGTCAGATCTCGCGGTAAGAATATTCTGCGGAGTTGTTGGCAATCAGCATCTGACGCTGCGCTTCTCGTGGGTCGAAGGGTATGGAATCTGGCGTTGGGTGTTTTGACTAGGTAGGGTTTGTACCTTTCCGCAGTATGGGCGGCCTCCATGGAAGCTAAAAAAGCAGGCTTCACTGAATGAGATTGATCTGGACAGACTTTTGCCATCAGCCGTCTTAAAGGTGGACATGGTGCGTTGCCTTATCCCATCTTATTGGCGCCTGCGTAGTAAAACTTCAGGGCCCAGGTTGGCCATGAGTCCAAGCAGCGCAAATCTATGAATAGGGTGAATGGGACGCTGTTTTGTTTCTTGATATAATTCTTCCATTCAGGTTATTTGAAGGGGACTGCTTCCTTCATATCGCTTGGGGTATTTTGTTTGTTTTCTCCGCTCTTGCAGAGTGGACAGACTGCTGCCTCCAACTCGGTGGATGTATTGTTGAGAGTTGAGAACGTGGGAGGTGGATTTTACGTTAAAGGCTCAGCTTTTGGAGAAGTTGCTTTGGTCTGCTGTGCTTGTTCAGCTCAGTGCCGATGCGATGGTTGGTTTCCCGTCATTACTAGTGCATCACTGATTACACTCCTCGTTTATCTTACGGACTACTGGTTCGTTATTAAGAGCATGTATTGCCTCACGCACAGTGTCAGCCCGTTTCGAGGTCTGGCTCAGCCGTGATGAGAGGAACATCGATGATATTGGGCCGAATGAGGTTCCATGGCCGCAGCATTTGGTAAATTTCGAACTTAGAACATCCTTTGCTATCAGTTCTTGTGCGTATTCGCGACATTTCCAGTTGCAATGCCCTTACTGCTGCTGCATTGTTGCGTAGCGTGCTGTTGACCTTACCGAGGTAGCTGCGGCTGCAATGTGCGATGAAATTCTTGAACACACGGAGTGCGCTGTTTGTGCGTCGGGGGATTCTGTGAAGGTGGAACTTACATGCACGTGAATGCTATTGCATCGTTCCTGCAACACATGTTGCCTCAGCGTTTAAACATCGAGTATCAAGTCTGTTTACTTGGAAACTGCATCGAATGAGGGCTTCTGCCGTGGCTTAATGGTGCAGGGTCTCTCACCCATGTCTACTGGCGAAACACCCTGGGGAGGCAGGGAACGTGCCGAGACTAAATCATCAGGCCAAATAATTTTCGGCGATTTGGTAAAACTGAGAGAGTCATTGAAGAAGTCGAGCTGAAATATCGTGTCGGTAAAAGATTGACAGCATGCACATGTACGATCCACTAGGGTCAGCCGTTCCCAAATTCTTGCTCCTAGAAGAACAAACAATTGGTGAGTTGCTGCTCAGTTAATTTTATCCGGATTCATGTTTCTTGCAGAGGATGGTAGTCACGACACCTCACAGAAATTATACCATCTGCGGAAGAGGCTTCTATTGGCGTTCTATGAAAGTGCAGAAACTAGTACCGAACCACGAGTAACCCCGTACCATGAATTTAGCCAACGTATGTACTTCACATTGCACAGATCATTAACCCTGGCAAAATTTTGCATTCGTTGTGGCGCGTCAGTAAGGGGCTGACAGAATCAGCAGTGTCAGGGATCAAAACAGTGAGCAGATGGATTGACAATCAGAAAGAGCGATCCATTTGCGTAATTTATCCGTTGCAGTTGCCTTCTTGATATCCCAGTCGAATTATGCAGCGCTGACTGTCATATCTCCCACAGTTCCAAACCCATCATCTTCATCGGTATCAGAGTCGTAATCGTTGTCTTCTTTAATCTGATTACCCACACCAGGCACACATTTATGGTGTCAGAAATGCCCTTCCAGGACAAATCGTACAGAGCCATATGCAGAGCGCATCATTCAATTTTCATGTCATGGCAAAACCGACCTGCCAGCCCTCGGCATGGAGCCAAATCCGAACAGTAGTGATCTCTGCACCGTCCGAGAGGCCACTCTCATCGAATGAGAACTCAGGCAGCAACTCCTTACCCTTAAACACGGCCCGTTCCCACTTGTCCTCAAAACCCTTCAGCCGAAGTTTGTCGAGTTCTGCATCAGCTACCGGGAACCCATTCTTCTCGTTGACAGCCTTGAAAACCTCAGCTACCTTGGCATCAGAATCCACCTGCAAAGTATTGCGAACGAGCCACAACTTTGCATCCTTTCATTTGATAATACGCTCTCGCCAGTTGATAAGGTCACTTCTGAGAAGTTTTACCGTAAATTGCATCGGTAATGACGTACGATCCCGGAGCTGAAAAAGCAATGAATTTTCAGCTCCGGGATCGTACGTCATTACCGATGCAATTTACGGCTAAGGAGCCGCACATACCTGTAAGGTGAACGATTCAAGAGGCTCTGACAGGGTAGCCTGCGTCTCCCACCAGTAGAGCGACCACTTCTCCCTCTGGATATACGGCTTGATAGTAACCTGCATATTTTGACCTCCACGAAGACGCAGTACCAGGTGAAGGGTGGACTCCTTCTGGATATTGTAGTCGGCCAGAGTGCGTCCGTCCTCGAGCTGCTTTCCAGCGAAGATCAGGCGTTGCTGATCAGGTGGAATACCTATAACGACACAAACCACTACTTCATCAATTCGGGCCTTTATAAAGCGGTGCGTGCAAGGACTGCAAGGTGCCGAGTGCAAAGCCGACAGTGCCGTTTCGTTTCTACGCGAGACTACGCAGTACTATCGGAACCTCCCCTCATTCTTTCTCCGTTTGGGGAGGATTCCACTCGCATACATGTGGACATGCTAATGATTAAATGGTGTGCAATAGACTATACCTTCCTTGTCCTGAATCTTGGCTTTCACATTGTCGATAGTGTCGCTGCTCTCCACCTCGAGCGTAATTGTCTTCCCCGTGAGAGTCTTTACGAAGATCTGCATAGCGTTTGAAGTTGGGCGAAGGGCACTGGGAGAAAAACACACGAAGTCGGGCTTGCAAGAAGCCTATTTCGGCATCCGAATAACTACGACAACCTTTTGAGACTGGGCGAATGGATGCTTTTTGCTCTCGAGCTGTTGTTCCGCGGCAATGTGACGCCTGGGCTACCGGCTACGTTGGCGTTGCCACAGCCGGGGTTGGGGAACTGTGTACTGAATGTCAGTTTTGACCTGAATAGTACGGGTAGCATAACTACGGATAAGTTCAGATTAAATAATAAGAATCGCAATTCTCAGTTTTGCTCGGGCCTGTACATGTATCAGGACAATCCTATATACTAAAACGTCGTAAGGTACGGGTACGATATCTGAGAGCGATGACGAGGTCATATACAGAAATGATTTACTATTATATTGATTAGCGACTATTCTGACACTTCTATTCTGACAGATTGACAGAAAGAAATATAATGGAAGAAATAAAAGGAAGCGAATCAGATGAAAGGGAAGTGTATTGAAAGTGAAGAAATTACATTCATTTACATCAGCAGCAAATAATACATGTTCCATTAACTAATTAGTGGTCTCCAGTCAATTTTCTTCTAAGAATTTTTTGTATATAATTAGCGATAATGGTAGCGATAGCCATCTAAAATTTGGGTATGGACGGCGTTATGAAGGGAAGATTGAAGTAATAGTAATATGAAGGGAAATGGTAATAGTAATGTAACATAAATGTTAAGTGAGATAAATACAGATATAGCAACAACAATACTTTCTTAGAGCGATTATCGCTATTGTAAATCCTGGTCATTATCCGCCTGAAAATTGTAAAAACGCGCAGATTTTGTCGAAGCGTCACATCTTCCGATGGTGGCGGCGTTGCTTCGGCCCGGATGACGTAGTGGCGTTTCGTCTTCTACCAGATTGGCATGATGTCAACACAATTAGTGTATAGCATAGAGATTCACTGCTTGTACGCGTACCAGTACTGTTCGTGATTTACTATACTATTTTTTTACAAAGCAGTAGTGGTGGGCTCTGTTTGCCCAGAGTGTAGATCCCTTACACGTTTTGCTCGTAAGGGTGATAGGATCAGATACGTACGGTAATATTGAGGGAATCGGGAAGGAGGGATGCGTGAGCTGTGCTCGCGCAAAGGCAGAAGGTGGACGACCTCTGTGTGTCGGGGCGTCATACATGGTAACGCATGTTTGTGTTTTACCATTGTAACACATATGCGTATTCTAACGGTTAGAGCTATTAACGTCGTGGCAACGCCCGACTATTCTCGCCCCTAGTGTGACGAGAAGAGTCATGCAACAGTACATTACATGACATTGTGTAGGTACTCGTTACTAATTCCAATTCGTTCTCTTCCATCGGAAGGACGTACAACGTGGGTACGTCGCCACTGCAATATAGCAAGGGTTTTGATGCGTACTGTACTACCAGTATCTCCCGGTACGTACAGATACGCACATTAAATCTAAGTAGCCAGACGACGCGCCAAGCGAGGCTTCCAATGCATAATGTGATTCCCCATACTGGACGAGCCGCGTCGCTAGTCTGTTGATGACAGTTGAAAGCCCTAGCACACGGCACGAGGACCAAGCTAGAACGGTGCAAGCTATCTAGGCAGAAAGTTGTTTCAGCCTAGTGTTTTAGAGGGAGGTGACATAACCTTTTAGAAATTCCCTTTGTTCGATTACAATCTATTGTTAATACTAATAGTGAGACATCTTCTCAATTCTCCTTCCATCTACATTGCCACCTATAGATACATTAGCGACAGAACATAATATAATATATTTTTGTTTGTAGTTAGCTTTCCGAAGGCTTACTACCACATTGGTTTCGGAGCTCGTTGGTCGACGCACGTTTTCGCTGTCGCTTGATTTGTTAGACGTTGCTTTCCTAACTCGAAATGGCTTTTGTCGGACTTGGTCATTACGTGGTGGTCGTACTTAATGTTGGTGGTTCCAAAGCCTCCGACATTAAACTCGTTTTATGGCAAGAGCCTCGTACTAATAAAATCTGGTTTCTTGCCAATTCGATATTGCCTAACGAAGAGCGTGTTGATGTTGTTGTTCGCGAGTTACTTGAGGAAACTGGCCTCTCTTTGACCTATGATGACTTAACCTTGTTGAGTGACGCTCCGATTCGCATCGCACTACCCGAAGGACAACGCCGGCTTGTTAACGTCTTTTCGGCGTATGTTCCGGTTCCCTACGTCACATCTAATTTACGTACACCTGCTAAGCTCGAGCAAGTTGTTACTACCCAATCGACTATTAATTCGGATGGTTCTTACGTTGTACCGGCAACGATTGAAATTGATGGTCTTTCTCTTACGCCGGCCAAACATGGATTACTTCCATCTTTGAAGCGTAGGTTTGAGTTACTTCAATTTGGTTATGTGACTCAATGGGAGAGTTTTCTCCGAGCTGATTATACTCAACAAGGGCGCCGGTAATGCAGCATTTTCGGACGTTGACAGTCATACACATGAGTATGCGCCGAAGAGGGAGAGCTTCCGGAGCTAGATGGTCATGTTTGGGGATGAGCCCGTTGCGAGGCTGAGGTCGTCGGCGAAGTCGTGTCCGGGGTAGGTAGCCGTGGGTTCTATGGGGTCAGCGTTAGTGGTGGGGGCGCCCGGGCGGTATCCCCGGCTGCCGACTGTGAGCCAGCGGAGAAATGGTTCGAAAAAGAGGGTGAATAGGAAGGGGAGAGAATGTCCCCCTGGAGGGTGCCACGGTTGATGTCCATGGAGGAGGTGGGGCCGTGTGGGGTGATATAGTCGGTGGTGGATACACCATAGAGTTGTTCGCATGCATCTACAAAGGTGGAAGGCATACCGAGTTGTCGCATGTGTTTAAACATGATGCGGTGGTCCGCGGCGTTGAAGGCTCCTTTGAACTCCGCATACATGACGTAGATGTCCTTGTTGTAGAGTTTCGCATCTTCCAACATCATGATGATGGAGGACATGGCGTCGTGTATGCTGCGTTGGTGGCGGAATCCGTCTTGTTGCTCGCTGAGTATGCGGTGGGTTTCTGCATATGTCGAGCCTGCATCTTTGATTAGTGCGGTCCAGAGTTTGAGTACATTGTTCATGAGGGCGATGGGGCGGAAGTTGTCGAGGATGGTCGGGTCACCTTTTTTTCGTAGTAGGCAGTTGGTGCTGTGGCACCATTCCGGGGGAGTGTATGTATTGTGGGCAAGGAAGGAGAGGAGGGAGAGGAGGGCGGAGCGGGTCGCGAGGGGTTAGAATTTTATGATTTCGTTAGGGATACCGTCCGGGCCGGGGCTTTGCCCGTACCGAGCGAGTTAATTATCGCTTTAGCGAATGTGTCACGGGTTATTATATCGGCGAGGGTAAGGGAGGAGCCCCCGCGGGGTTCGATGACGAATCGGTCGGGGTTGTCGGGGAGTTCCCACGGGGGGGTGGGAAGGTCGGGCGGAGTGGCGCGGGTGAGTTGGGTGTCGAAGTGTGAGTGGATGGCTGTGAGAAGTTCGGTAGGGAAGGCTACATTAATTTTGTCGGGTCGAGTGATTTTATGGAGGGTCGAGGTTGCATGGCTGTGGGGGAGTAGGTCGCTTTTATTTTTTAAGAGACGTTGGGAGGATTTCGGGCTAGCGTCATAGGCGTTATAGACGCGAGATTTTATTTTGTTCAGTTTTCCGCGGGGCGGTGTGGAAGAGGTGGTGTATGCAACTCCACACGCATACTGTCCAATGGCTGCATCATCTCATACTCATATACCGCATCAAATCCCGCACGACCTCCCGCCGCGCCTCCACGCATTGCCCCTTCGCACGCCCTTGAATGCACGCCGCCCTCGCCTCGTCTTGCACAACTCCCCGGGGGGGAGTAAAACCCCCGAACATCCCTGGAGAGGTTGGATTTAGGTGGTTAACGGTCTAGCCCTAACTTGTAAGTTCTATGTATGGCATAGTTAGGAGGGCCAAGAGACAGCAGCCGGGGCGCATACGGTGTTTGGTGTAAACCGGCGCATACGGTACATGTTGTAAACAATTTCAATTTCAATTTCAATTGGTGTATGCGTGCTTGGCAATTTTCTTTCATGGTGTCGGGGGCGATATATTCGGTCGTATGTAGGAGAGATTGGGCGAAGGAGAGGGGGCTTCGGTTAGTGCTGCATCGGTGGAGTTTTGGAATGAGTTTGCGGGATTTTTATAGAGCCAAATGTGGTATGGGGATGTGTTAGGGGGACGAGGTGTCTTTGGGGGGAGGAGGGGCCAGATGGTGGCTGCGTGGTCCATGTGGTTGTAGAGGAGGGTGGTGAATTGCGGGGCGAGAGTGTCTAGGTCGTCGGTGGAGGCTGAAGATGAGGGTGTGTTGAGGATTGCAACATGGAGGGTGGCAGTCTGGTTGATGAGGGAGGGTGTGTTGTATTGGTATTCTCGTATGTGGTTTTGTTTGAGGGGGAGTTTGAATGTGAATTTTCTGGTGGTGTGTGGTGTGTATGTTAAGGCTAGGGATCGATGATATCATCCGGACTATATCGACGTATTTCATGGTGCTTTCGGAGACCCCGAATGCGAAATATACACGAAATCTCAGCGAAACGCACTTGTGAAATATCAACGATACCATCGATCCCTAGCCTTAATACGGTGTGTGAGGGGTCTTTAGAGGCGTTGGGGCATGAGCGATGAGAGTGAAGGGGGCTGGAATGACGAGGTGGATGGCCGAGTTGTCGGTGAAGTGTGTGGGGGAGGGGAAGATCGAGATGGCTTGAGGGGAGAGGGCGAGGGGCGAGGGGGGTGTTGAGAGCCAATGGTCTAGGCAGCCGCCGCTGCGGGGGAAGGTGGGGATGGGGGGGTGGAGAGAATGAAGCTGGGAGGTGAGTAGGGAGGTGAGGTCGGGGTTTCTGGTACCTTAAGTAGTGGTCGTTTGGAAGTCCCCGCCCCAGAGGACGCGGTGTGTCGGGTGGTCGTGTGCTAGTCCGAGGCCTGACGCTGCAATTTCTGCGTACAAGCGGGTCATATGGGGGGTGTGGAGTTGAGGCATGTAGATGCGAGGAGGAGGTAGGGGGTGCCTGAGTGTGGGACGAGGGAGAGGCCAACAATGTAGGGGTGAGGTGGGATGGCGGGGTTAGGACAGTGGCGGAGTGGAACGAGGTCTTGTGAACCGCGAAGAGGACGCCTGCATTGGGTTAGGGCACACGTGAGTGCTGTGGACGTGTACTTTTGAGAAGATATTCGGGGGAGGGCGATATGCCAGCGGGATTTGTGGGTAGCGTGGATGGTTTCGGTGAGGATTATGACATAAGGGTGGTGGGTGGTTGTGAGGTGCTCGACGTCCATGATGGATGTGTGGAGGCCGTGGGTGTTGAGGTTGATGAGGTGGAATGGTTGGGCGATATGGTGGGTGGGGATAGGTGAGGTGAGGAGGGTGGGGGGTGAGGGAGAGTCGTTGGGGGGGGCTGTTGTTGAGGGTGGGGGAGGGGGTCGGGGGGAAGGTGGGGGGGGGGGGGGGGTAGGGGGGAGTGGGCGAGGGTAGGTCCGTGGGGGGGGGGTGAAGGGGGTGGGAGGGTGGTGGGAGGGAAGTGGGTCGAGGGGGGTCGAGGGTGGCAAGCAGTTGGGAGCGCCCTATGGGGCGGGGAGCGGAGCGGAAGGTGTGGTGCCATAGGAGTGAGTGTAGGGAGTATTGAAATAAAATTGAAATATTTTACTCCAATACCAGTAAAACCGGCTGGAGTCTCTGGGCCCCCCCTTTTGCTATGCTCAACTTGTTGTTGGACTTATAAGCGTGAGGTAGACCGTGAACCACTAATCCCAACCTCTCCAATGGCAGTAACGATACCGTCTAAAATATACCCGTATCGAGGGCTTTTTTGGATACTAAAAATAATGTCCGTACCCGGCGTCGAGCTAGTTGGGGAGCAGCACCAGGGTAGGGCGCTCACTAGCGCGTCGCTACGTCGTCCAACGTCATCTCCCGGGGGGAGGAGTAAGCTGGGACGGCAAGGAGGACAGTCGCGATGGGAGGAGCGACACGATCTGGCAGCGACGACCCTTTGGGTCGGCGCCGCCGGAAAACCCGGCACGGAGGGTTTTGTTTAATTCCGGGCGCCCGCGGCCCGCCGGATCCGGCTACGGTGACCTGCCCCCCCCCCCCTCTTCGACACCCACTACCCCGACAGACCTTCATACTCCTAGGGGTCCTTGAGCGTGGGCCCGGGTGAGCGCGGAGGCCCCCGCTCAAGAAAAGGCTGCTCGGTGGACGCGCGATCAGAGGGGGGAGGGTACGGCCACAGGCCGAAAAACCGACAGGTACCCGGGTACCAGACAGAGAAAAAACTGGGGAAATGAGCGGGGAAAATTCAGGCGCGGAGGCAGGAGCGCTAGTTTTTTCTATGTCTGTGTGTTTAGGTCCCCCCCACCTGTCCTCGAGGTGATGGGGGACCTCGACACGGAGGACCGCCGCGTCGGTGGACGCGGCAAGACCTTGGGGCGGGGTTTACGGGATGGAGCGGCGGGATCGACGAGCGACCGCGCGAGGAGGGGTTTTTTGCCAGCCTTTCCCCTCCTACCTTCGGCAAGACCGAAGTCACGCGGGAGCTAGATTAGGCTGGCCCGTCGTCCCTCCCGAACGCCGACCGGCCTAGGCCGGTCGACACCCCGGTTCGGCGGGAGCGGGCCGTGCATCGTGAAGGTCGAGCTGCACTTTAGTTTTGCATTTCTCGACAAGTGGATTTAGTTTTCGATCTGTTTTTTTGATTACAAAATTATTAGCTGTTACTGCCATTGGAGAGGTTGGGATCATTGGTTAACGGTCTACCTCACGCTTCTGAGTCCTGTATGGCATAGCAAAAGGGGGGGCCCAGAGACAGCAGCCGGTTCTTACTGGTATTGTTGTAAACAATTTCAATATTAATTTCATATACCCGTATCCAGGTATTTATTATTTTCTGATCTATACGTTTTGCTTTTTTTTGGATACAGTATGAAATAAAAGATGTCGCTAGTCTCCACGATACGCGGCTTGCTCCAGCCGCTGCGGGGTCGCTGATCAACAAGGCTGCTCAGCTTGAGCTGGTAGAGGCGAACCTGCCTGACCTCGGCTCCTGTGCGACTCCGGTCGTGCCGGAGCTTGGGGGGAAAGGCATGTGAAAACCCCCCCTCGCATAGGTCGTCGTCGGTCCCGCCTTGATCCGTGCTCAACCCCGCCCGAGGTATTAGCCGCTCCTCTCGACGCAGCTCTCCACCTAGTCGAGTCTTCTCTCTTCCTTCGGGGGCTGAGAAGAGAAAAGAACTAGGCTGCAGACGGTGTCCGGCTGGCTCTCCTGCCCCCGAGCCAGATTTTCTCCTGTCCCTTGTCCTTTTCCCGTCTGTTTCCAACACCTATCTGATCGCGTTGTGGCCGTCCGTGCCCTCCCCCGGTGGTTTACGTTGTTAGGGGGGCGCCTTTACGAGCAGTGTGCCGTTACGATAACCCTAGGCACACTGCCTGAGGCAGCCTATCGATAACCGGGTACCGACTAGGGGAGGGGTTGGAAGAACACATGGATCGAGTCGCCGGTCCTCAAAAGACGGTGGGTACGGGAATTTTCCAAAACCCCCCGTACCGGGCTTTTCCGGCGGCGGGCGATCCTAGGGACCGCCGCCGCCAGACGGTGTCGCTCCTCCGGCTGCGACCAGCCTCCGTCCTGCGCAGCAACAGGCCTCGCCCCCAGGGGAGACCTAAGGCTATCGCAGGGCTGGCGGCTGCTAGCGAGCGCCGTCCCGAGCGCTGCTTCCCAACTGTCCGCCGCCAGCTCCAACACCCTCGTCCCTCCGCTGATCCGTCCGTACCCCTCTTCGCCAAAAAATATTTCGCAAACGCCGCCCCCGCCCCATCGTCGGGAGAGTATCTGCGAGTATTTAGTCGCGGAAAAGACATATCGGACTGGCCGAGCGGGAGATCATTGTGCCGGAGTACGGATATTATGCTTTTCCAAAACCCTCCGTACAGGGCTTCCCGACAGCAGCTGATCCCGCGGATCGCAGCTGTCGGTACCTCGTTCAGCCCCCTACCGTGCCAGGCCTGGCACGGCTATGGGGTTACCAGCGCCCACCGCGTGGAGGTAGAGGTAGGTGCCGACGGGCCTGCGAGTGCACCCCCCTCCGGGGCCGCCGCCGCTGGGCCGCCGGCGGGCGCCGAGTGTAGGGAGTAGACAATAGTCCGGGAGTCGAAGGAGGGGGGGTTGTACGCCTGGTTGGGGGGTGTTGTGAGGATAAAGTAGGTGTGGAGGAGGACGTAGGTTCCACATGATCACGCGTGGGACGTGTCGTTTTGGCGGTGGGGTTATGTATGCGGTGTATACATACGGGCGGGGGGGGGGGGGTAGCGTTCCCAGAGGCGAGGAGTGAGAGGGAGCGAGCGAGAAGGGTGGGTGGGGGGGTTGGTGGAGGGAGTCAATCCATATAGCAAAGGTGTGGGTTTGGTGTGAGGGGCCAAAGTGGGAGTATTGCCATGTGAGGACGAGTAAAGAGCGATGGGGTGTGCCCGGGTGAGGGGGTGAGGCTCTGTTACATAGGTTAGTCCACTCGCTAGGGTAGACATTG
>JAPMLY010002715.1:0-40288 GCA_026401115.1 Tetraselmis chui
CGCTGGGAGGTCGGCGGCGGTGTTCCCGGTTATGTGAAGCCGCACGGTCGCCTGAATTTCGATGTTTTTGCCGTAAGCACTTCTGTGCAGGGGATGGAAGCGGAGACGGAAGCACGAAGCGGGACGGTCTTGCTGGGCGATGGCGAGTTGAAGCTGCGCTGATGAGCGGAGAAAGAGCGGTTGACGGTGGATGGAGTGCTGGCGGCGCGACTCCAGCAGGTAAACGTACCTGTACATATAGTACGGGTACTGCTGCAGAGGATTTACGTAGTTCTCGATGCTGCACCCGTAGCTCGCCCTATGTGTACATCCCTCCACATAATCACAAACACGTTTTGATTTACTCATCCGGATTGATGGTGCTTCTGGTGGTCCTGCTGCTACAGGCGGAGCCACTGCTCCCGGATGGCACATGCTAATACTGTTGATCATGATGAAGGTGGGCTTTGCCATGCTCTTGTTGGTGCTGTTGCTGCAGCTGCTGGTGTTGTTGATGGTATTATTGCTGCATGTGTTGATGTTGGTTGGCGGCCGGTTGTTGGTATTCGTTGGCAAAGAGCAACCTTCAAGGTAACACTTCCAACGCTTAACCGCTTCACATACGGCCAAAGTCTCTAAATCGTAGGCAGAGTAGGCGTCGCCACGCTCAGCTAGATTCAGCTTACGCGCCTAGAAAGAGAATGGTTGAAGTCCTCCCCCTTGATCTTGCAACAAGAATATTGCTTTTCCCATTGTCGAAGCATATGTAGCTACGGTGAACATCGCGTCCGATTTGACCTCCGGAAGGATAAGGCATGGAGCGGAAATGAGCCGTAACTTGAGAGTCACAAAGGCTTCCACACATGCATGCGTTAGCGTAACCATTTTTTGGCTGGGACTTCCGCAGTAAGTCCGTTACTGGAGTCGTAAGGTCGCTAACATGATGAATGAACTTGGCGTTGAAGTTGAAGAATTGCACGAAACTGCGAACCTCCTTCTGCGTCATAGGCACTCCAGTCAACAACGGTCTCGACTTTCTTTGTCGAAACGGAAATTTCACCAGCCGACACAGTGTAGGCCAAGTACTCCATCTCTTGAAGACAGAAGAAGCCTTTCTTAAGACGCAACTTCAACCCCTCCTCTTTGAAGCGCTGTGGCACAAGACGCACGTGTTCTAGGTGTTCCGCTAGGGTGCGACTCTAGACACACACGTCGTTGAGGTAAACCGTCACGAACTTTTGTAAAAAGTCGTGCATGATGTCGTTCATCATTCGTTGGAATGCCGTTGGTGCATTGCACATTCCAAAGGGCATTGCGACCCACTCCATAAGTCCATGAGGTGCCTCAAAGGCGGCCTTGTGAACGTCCTCGTCACGTACTCGAACTAACCATAACCTATAAGCGAGGTCGAGGTGTGTGTAAAGATTCGCGTCCTTTAGTTCATCAAGAGTGTCATCCACGCGCGGAAGTAGGCAAGCGTCCTTACGCGTAACCTCATTAAGCCCACGGTAGTCAATGCACATGCGAAGAGAACCATCGGCTTTACGCACAAAAAAATTGGCGAGCCAAACTCAAAAAATGTGCATGGGTCGAATTAAACCATCCTCCATTTCGTCTTTGAGGTTTCCGTTTAGCTCAGCGCGCTCCGCAAGTGACAATTTGTTAAGACGCTGACGTTTCATCGGGCCAGTTTTTTCAATTGGATGATCCCACTGTTGGCTTACATGCGGCGAATCCACTGGCTGCAGTAACTCCGGGAAGTTATCGTAGGGTACCGACCGGAAGTGTTCACGTTGTTCCGCAGCTAACTCCTATCAAGTATGAAATTCCGCTGGATGTTCCGCAGCTCGCGTGGCGTTAATAATCACGTAAAAATCAGCGTTATGTCCCTTGCCTCGGCGCGTCTTGGGCATGAGTTTCTGAACATGGTCTAAAGACATCGGTAGGCATTCAAGACGTCGATCCTCGACTTGGTTTCCAGTGATGTACCGTCCAACATGGTGAGGACTCGTGTCGTGCCAAACTATAAAGAAGCATGTTCGTCGTCCAAACGTCTAGCCATGGTTAAGCGAGCATCATATCAAGAGCACGTAGATCACGCCGGACGTTAAAAGTCCGTTTGAATTCATGTTTAGCCAGCTCGAAATTAAAGTTTTCTTCTATCTCGCAAACTACAGAAGACGTTACACGTTGACCGTTGGCGAGTCGAACTGTGGTGTTGGTTTTATATTTCAAGGTTGGCAAAGGAAAATATCTTACGAAGTCCTCTAACACAAAGTCAAGCGTCGCAGCGTAGTCGACTAATCCGGAAGTTAGCTGTCCACCATCAAAAAGTTTCACGTTCAGCTCGGTTCGAAGTAAGGGGCGAGCTTCGGTGAGGTCGGTCATTAGGGCGATAGTGCTCGGAGAAAGTTATCGCAACGAATAGCAATGGAAGATGTTGGCTCGTGTGGTGGTACATGTTGAGATAAGGGTTCCACAAAATATGTTGTCGAGACTGAATCGTAAAAATCACAATCAGCGTCGACTAACCACAATTGAACATCCCCCTCCCGCCATTCCCGCTCCGCTCGTGTCTTGTTTCTCTGTAGTGTCGCGCTAAGTTGTGCATGTGCGTGTGTGTGTGTGGGGGGGGGGGGGGGGGGGGGGGGGGGGGGGGCAGGCGTTTGTGCGTGTGTGTGTGTGTATGTGTGTGTCAAGTGATGTTGTGTGTGTGTCCTAGGGACCCGGAGCTCCAGCGGGGCCCCACCGGGCGCCCCTACTTGGGGCATGCCGTCTTCAACGGACCCGATAGGGCATGCAGGTTCCCGCAGCGCGGGCACGGAATGGGGATGAAAAAAATGAGGCAACGACCTCTTGCTGAGTCGGGTCAGAATTCGACTACGAGTGAACGAATGTGTCCGAGCAAGGAATTCTCGGTACAGTTTCTAGCGTCAAGTGATGTTGTTGAACTTAACCCACATAAGTAGAATAAACGGGGCTAGTGTAGTTGTTGGAGTTGTACGTCGACAAATCTCGAAGTGGCATGCTATTTGTTTTGCTAACTTAACTCCCAAAGTGGTTTAAAGAACACTTGCTCCCCACTTTGGTCTCTCTCCAAGACGTAATCACTCGGCGAACAGTGAGTTAAGTCAATTTACGAGTTAAGACCTTCGTCATCTTCACAACCCTCCAAAGTAAGGCTAGGGATCGATGATATCATCCCGACTATATTACCGTATTTCATGGTGTTTTCGGAGACCCGAATGCGAAATCTCCCCGAAATCACAGCGAAATGTGCTTTTAAAATATCGACGATACCATCGATCCCTAGCCTTGCTCCAAAGTGAAGTCGAATCGTGCGTGTGGAGGTTCCAAAACATAGTCGACCATTTTCCAATCAATTGAACGTCTCGTTTTCACAAGTCCACGACTGAGTCTCGGCTTACTCTGACGAAGACGACCATCTTTTGGTTTAGCAAGTGTCGCCTGTGTAGTCGATGGAAGTGCCGAAGTAGGAGCTAGAACCTATGTCGCTCACAATCTCTCAAGACCACAAGTACATCTCCCTAGCTGATGCAGCTCGTCCGAAGAGCAGCCACGCCACTATTATTTCTGCTTAGCATGAGTGCCGACCGGAGTCTTGCCACTTAACTCCGGACACTGGGAGGGACGGTGTCTTTTTTTGTGACGCTTGATGCAAAGTCCCTCCTCTTGGTGTCTTGGGGTGTCAAAGCTCTGACGATGGCGTTGAAATCAATTCGGCCAGTGTTTCGAGAAATCCGCCCGCGGTCTCGATTGTCACGTCCTCGACCACGGCCTCGACCACGAGTTCCCTCGCCACGATCATGGCATGAGCCTTCACCGTGTTCTCGACGCTTAGTAGGTGTGACCTCTGGGTTGCCGAATGGTCGCTTCTGAGTACGTCGACCACCTCCATATGAAGCAGCTAGTCCCAAGTGTGGCGAGTCTGTCACGATATCATTCGGAAAATTTGTAACTCCGCCATCGGCATGTTGTAGCCCTTCTGCTGAGAACGATGAGACTTGGCTCGAGCACTTCGACAGATCTCTGATGAAGGTGACGCAGTGGAAGACATTGGTAAATTGTTGTTGGGACCTCCGCAGAAAGTTGCTTAACTGCTGGGTGTAGACGGCGTAAGTCCTCGAATGCTGCGTAAGTTGTAGTAGGTCGGTAATTGCGTCATCTCTGTTGTTAGGCAGCAGAGACTTTCTACGAATCCATGCAGCCCAAGAGTCGAACGTATATGGAATAGCTGCATTAGTCTTGCGGTTTGACCACCAATTGTTCAAGGGAAGTTGAGACGTAATCCACTTTAACAACGTTGTACGTGTCGGGATTAATGCCTAGCATGAGAAAACGTTGTGGCTGCATCTCTAGCCAGTCTTCTAGCTCTCGTGTGTCTTGTCCTTACTAGCTAGTAGGGTGCGTTAATCGCAGCCTTACGCTGAGTATCACTTTTATGGTCATGCCAACAAAGTTGGTTGTAGGTGCCGGAACCCCCATGCGTAAATCAGTCAGGGTCTCACCACACAGTTGATTAATGTAGCCCTTAAATATCCAGCTTAAATGTCCAGCTTAACTGTCTATAATTAACGATTTACATCGCTGAGTGCGGTAGTTTGTCGACCGGCCGGAAGTCGTACCGGGAATCCGATATTCAACCCTAGCGTCCGACCGGATATCATAAGCCATCCTTGTAAACAATGCAACCGCCACCTCCCGACACTGCCCGTGGAAAGTGCATGGTGAGCGCGCGCTGATATGCGATCTTCGGAAAATCTGCTTTTCGACTAGGCACCTATGAAAACGCGAGGCCACACGGCGCAAGCCGGTAGCTACTTGGCCGAAAAACACATGACGGGGCCCTCTGCGGCTAGGCTTATGGTTCTTGGCGGCTCTACCCTGAATGGACGGATTGTGGCACTACGGATGCCGGTCGACCACATGTGTACGGTGGCCGATACTTTGTCGACGGCTATTTGGCCTATCAACAGTGTCTTGTGAAGGGCAAATTAATAAGCTTTTGTCATTCGAGCGAGTATGGGGCAAAGGCCGGCTCAGCTTTTTAGCATCTATGTGTGTCACCGTGGCATTCCGTGCACCACGTAATGTGCGCGACGAAGCACGACCTAGTAGTCACGCCGCTAACAAAGATAGCAAGGACGTAGGTTGTGCACATGCAAGCAAGCCGTGCATGCGTACCGTTTTGATTCGTGGGCGTTCTTTGGAGAGCTCTATATGCTTGGTTTGGTCCCTATATAGGGCATTAGAGGCGATACAAGCTACCCGGGGAACGCCGCGGGGATGTTATTGGTTAAGGAGTCGGTCGAAAATGTCCACAATAGTGATATTTTGGTAGGTATTGGTTGAAATGAGTGGCCTCAAGTAAACGCATAGCTCATTGAATATTGGACATAGTGTCGGAGTATCGCCACGTCAAAAGGGAGCGATTACGACTTGGCCATTTTAGCTAGCATTGGTTCCAAGTGTGATGTGGGCGAAAGCACACACAAAGAAGCCCACCACGTCAAGTTACTAAGGCGGCAAGCCGTGTTTAAAGTCTCCTTTGTGCATATTTTGAGTTTTCAACCCCTCTTTGTGGTTGTGGAAGTGGCAGTCGTCGCCGGTGGCGGTCCAATCAGCCGAGCCGAGCGACATTGTATTGCGACCGGTTGTAATATCCGGTCGGGGGGTCCTCCTCGCATGGGTAGCATTTACCGTTCGATTCTTATTCTACCCTCATGAAACCGGTAAACTAAGGGTCCTCATCACTCATAGACCTCGTCTTTACATGTTTTCGGCCAAGGAGGTGGCGTTACCGCAAGGTGGAAGTGCTAGTGCCTCTCGCGTAGACGCGCGTCGGCCCAAAACCCCCAATCGTAGTGCACGAGCAACACCTTGACCCACGCTAAAGTGTCACCAAACCCGTCAGCCACGCGTATAATATGAGTTGGGGTATAATATACCGTTGGGGCATATACGCTTTCAAAAAGTATGAACATGGTCATGGGAGGACCTTGGGCGATTCTCCACGGTCGTACATGGCGAGCATGTCAAGGCGGTATTAGGACTTGTTGGTGGTAGATTTGCGTTTGCGTACGGCGGCGCCACTACTTAGATCAACCTAGGACTTATCTAGTGTGCAATTAGAAGTTCAAAGACGACCTAGACATAGCTTCAAAGTAAAAAACGCCCGGGAAGGCTGTTCAAAAATATATTTTCTGAAACCGTAATTAGACCGGTATTTACCGCACTGGGTGTGGTGCCCTTGGATAAATAGTTAATGAACATCCAGACATAACCACAGTCGGCAACATTAAAACGGGGGCAGAAGAAAAGTTGCATTGGTAACGACGTGTCCTCGTGGAGAAAAAACTGTCGAGAAAGCACAACGCCTCGAGAAGATTCCCATTCAGCTACGTAGCCAAATTGAAGTCACTCGTACTTACGTTGAGTCTTCTTGACTAACCCAATTTTAAGTAGGCGAAATAGAAAGGCCATCAATGTCGACTTTAGCCATAACGGTGTAGGTATCGTCGGAATGAAGAGTCGACTGAGCAGTAACGTGTGACGAGTACAGTCCTGCAACAATACATTGCATGACATTGTACAGGTACTCGTTACGAATATCAATTCGTGCTTTTCCACAGGATGGACGTATACTCGTGGGTACGTCGCTACTGCAATATTGTAATGGTGCTGATGCTACAGTACGACCAGTACCTCCCGGTACGTACAGATATGCATAATTAATCTAACCAGCCAGATGACGCGCCAGAGCGAGCTCTCCAATGCAGAAGGAGCCGCGTCGTGAGACCCAATGCTAGGCAGGCCGCATCTCGAGGCGAATGACGACGGTTGAGCAGCACTAACGCCTGACACGTAAGCGTAGCTTGCATGCGTGATTAGTCCGGGCTGAAACCTATTTAAGCCCAGTGCAGTAGAGGGAGGTGACAGAACCTTTTAACAATTCCTTTGTTCACTTACACTAACTACTGCCCAAGTACAGCAGTAAGACATCTCTCATCAATTGCCTCTCGACAACATCAATTGCCATCTTGCAACAACAGAACTAGACAGACTAGAACAGATTTGTGCTAGCGTTTAGCTTTCAGAGGCTAACCGCCACACTGGTTTCGGAGCTCTTTGATCGACGCACGCTTTCGTTGCTTGTTGATCTGCTCGACGTTGTTTGATTGAGTTGAGATGGCTTCTCTAGGACCCGGACATTACGTGGTTTTGATAATTCACGTCGGAGGAACTAAATCGTTGGATTTGAAGTTGGTGTTTCAGCGTGAGCCTCGTTCTGGTAAAACTTGGTTCCCAGCTGGCTCTGTCTTACCTAATGAAGAGCCTGTCGACGCTGCTATTCGCGAGTTACACGAGGAGACCGGTCTTGTTCTGACATCGGATGATTTGACGCTGTTGAGTGGTGAACCTGTTAACGTTACACTACCTCAAGGACGACAGCTTGTTTACGTGTACTCGGCGTCTATTCCTGTCCTGTTTGCTACGAGCAACTTACGTACACCTGCTCAGGTCGAGCAGGCTGTTTTGGAACAGTCGACAGTTAATCCGGATGGCACTTACGTCGTCCCGGAATCCATCAACATTGACGGTCTGACACTTACGCCTGCACAGACTGGGTTACTTCGTGCTAAGAAGCACAAGAGTGAATTACTTCACTTTGGTTACGTGGCTCAGTGGGAATCTTTTTATCGAGCAATGACACAACATGTTCCAGTCATGCAAGACGACACGTCTATCCCGAGACAGTTCCACATGTACCCCCGGTTTACGACGGTCGACTCTGGTTCTGTCTGGCTGCTGACTGGTGGACACATCAACCGACTGACTGGAATAGGGCCTACAGATTTACGAGTGGGAATGCCGATGCCTACCCACAACTTGGCAGGACTATCTGTGACTCTCACGGAGACTCAGCGTAAGGCTGCTATTACTTCACCGTACCAGAATGGGCTGGTACCTAATGTTCTGGAGGATTGGCTTGAAGCGCAGCCTCAGCGTTTTATAATGCTTGGAATTACAGCTAACTCGTACGATGCAGTGTTCTGGGTTACTTCACAGTTTTCTGGACACCTTGGTGGATGGTGGTTGAACCGGAAAAATCAGCCTCCAATTCCGTCTACGTACAACGAGCTTGTTGAGGAGTTACGCAAGTCGACGTTTCTTCCGAGCATTCAGGACGATGCGATTAACGCTTTGATGAACTTTATGCAGAGCAACACGATGAGTTACGCGCTTTACACTAAACAGTACAACGACTACTTACGTCGGTCTCGTCAAGACCTGACAGCTGAAGTGCAGTGTGTACGCTTCATTAATGGCCTGGCAAGCGATGCGCTCAAGAAACTGGCTAAGTCACACCGAGCTCAACTAGGATACCGGACTACGCTAGTGGAGCTGCAAAACTTTTTGAATAACGTCGTGACAGATTCGCCGGAACTGGGCAATGCGAGGTCTGCTGCTGGACCATCTGCCCAGCCTACACGCAAGCGTAACATTGAGGACCCTCTTGAGGAAGCCTCTAACGTCTGGAAACGTAACAAGGGTGGCCGTGGACGTGGCCGCGGACGTGGACGTGGAGGTGGAAACAATGGTGGACGCGGTCAGACATCTGGTCGTGAAGATTTTAATTCGCTTGCAAATGCAATGACAGCTGAGGAGCGCAAGCGACACATGGACGAGGGACTCTGCTTCAAGTGCCACAAGAAGGGACATCGTTTGTTCCAATGCCCGGAGTTCAAAGGCAAGGCACCGATGCAACCTAAGAAGCAATGATGGTGGCAAGGCTGTTCTACAAATGAACTGGAGCAGCCGGCTACATCTACTGTTCATTCTGAGACACTGTTAGCGACAGAGGTCGTCGATACACCTTCGGCATCTCCATCGACTACAGTTGCGACACCTGTAACGCAAGTAGCAGGTCGTCGTCGTCAGACTAAGCAGAGACAGAGTCGTAAACCTATAACCAGACGTTCAGTTGATTGGAAACTGGTTGACTCAGTCTTTGACCCTCTGCATGCACGATTCAACTTCACGTTGGAGGGATGTGCTGATGATGAAGGTCTAAACTCGCACGGTGACTTACCTCACTGTTCGCCGAGTGACTCGATTCTAGACAGAGACTTGACAGGAGAACGGATGTTCATCAACCCACCCTGGGAGTTAGCTGAGCAGATTGCGCAGCATTTTGAGGATTGTCGTCGAACATCTCCGACATCTACGATGGCTGTATTTGTACTACCGAAGTGGGCGAAATTTACTCAGGTGACTAAGCACTGGAAACTTTATCAAGAATTCCCAGCAAGGACACAGCTTTTTACACGTCAGTCACTGGAGAACCCAACGCAACAGGAGGTGGTTGCTCCAGCCCCTTGGCCTGTACAGTTGTGGTTAGTTGACGCAGATTGTGCTTTTTACGACTCACCGGAATCTACAGCACCTGATCAACCCGACTCGGTACCTGTACCAACAGACGACTCGGAACAGTCCATCGCTACGCTGCAACAATTTTCCTCGCCAGCTACAGCACTACTGACTGACCTCACGGAAGCTCGCCCGTTAATTCGAACGGAGCTGATTGTGAAAACTCCTGATGGCGGACACCAAATTTCTGGATTAGTGGACTGCGCTGCGACACTTGATTTTGTGTCAGAGGACTTTGTACGACGCTTTGCTTTACAGACTCGGAAGTATGCGAGTAAAACTCCAGTTCGACTCGCTAATGGACAACGAGTGACTTCTACGACAGTCTGCGACGTCACTTTTGAGCTGGCTCGACACGAGTTTCAACGTACTTTCTACGTTTTACGTGATTTACGTACAGCTGATTTAATCCTGGGTTTACCATGGCTTGATGACGAACATGCCTCTTTACAATTTGGTACAACCAGAATTTTTACACTGATGGACGGTACAGCTGTGGAGACTACACTCGAGGAACGACGCCCTGAGTGTCTGCTACTGTCATCTACGAAAGTTCAAAAGCTCATGCGCAAGACGCGCCGCAGCAGAGGACGTCATGCTGATTTTT
Source organism: Tetraselmis chui (assembly GCA_026401115.1). Classification (NCBI taxonomy): domain Eukaryota; kingdom Viridiplantae; phylum Chlorophyta; class Chlorodendrophyceae; order Chlorodendrales; family Chlorodendraceae; genus Tetraselmis; species Tetraselmis chui. Next base: position 10,040 of record JAPMLY010002715.1, read on the forward strand.
ACGTCATTGAACTTACGCCAGCTGCCGACCAATCAACGGACTTTCACACTGGAGAGGAACTAACAGCAGAACAACGTGACAACTTCCGGTCGTTACTTTTTGAAGACTTCCCGGAGTTACTGCAACCTGTCGACTCTCCGCCAGTAAGCCGACAGTGGGATCACCCCATTGACACAACTGGCCCGATGCGACGTCAACGTCTGAACAGATTGTCACCCGCAGAGCGCGCTGAGCTTAATCGACAGCTTAAAGACGCAGTGGAAGCTGGGTTGATACGCCCCAGCTACAGTGAGTTCGGCTCGCCAATTCTTTTTGTGCGAAAGGCTGATGGCTCGCTACGTCTGTGCATTGACTACCGCGGTCTTAACGAGGTTACGCGGAAAGATGCTTACCCGCTACCGCGTGTGGATGACACCCTGGACGAACTTAAGGACGCGAATTTTTACACACACCTCGACCTCGCTTCTGGATTCTGGCAAGTTCGAGTGCGTGATCAAGACGTTCACAAGACGGCTTTTCAGACCCCTGATGGCTTAATGGAATGGGTCGCCATGCCGTTTGGACTGTGCAACGCACCAGCTACATTTCAGAGGATGATGAACGACATTCTTCGCGACTTTTTACATAAGTTCGTGACAGTCTACCTGGACGACGTCTATATCTACAGTCGAACTCTGGAAGAGCACCTGGAACACCTGCGTCTAGTGCTACAGCGATTCAAGGAGGAAGGGCTGAAATTACGCCTTAAGAAATGCTTCTTCGGATTGCAAGAAATGGAGTATCTGGGCTACACTGTGTCAGCCGGGAAAATTTCGGTTTCCACAAAGAAAGTCGAGGCCGTTGCAGACTGGCCAGTGCCCAAGACGCAGAAGGAGGTTCGCAGTTTCGTACAGTTCTGCAACTTCTATGCGAGATTTATACACCATTTTAGCGACCTTACGGCTCCATTGACGGACTTACTGCGGAAGTCCCAGCCACAGAAGGTTACGCTGACGCCTGCCTGTTTGGAAGCCTTCGAGACTCTCAAGTTACGGCTCATTTCCGCGCCATGCCTGATCCTTCCGGAGGTCAGCTCGGACGCGACGTTCACCGTAGCTACAGATGCTTCAACAGTGGGGATTGCAGCAGTCCTGTTGCAAGACCAAGGAGGCGGTCTTCAACCAGTCTCTTACTGGGCGCGTAAGCTGAATCCAGCTGAGCGTGGTAACACTTACTCTGCGTACGACTTAGAAGCTTTGGCTGTATGCGAAGCTGTCAAGCATTGGAGGTGCTATCTTGAAGGCTGTTCTAAGTTCCTTGTCGTAACAGACCACGACACACTGCGACATCTGCTCAGGCAACCGAACAACAGGCTGAACAAGCGGCAAGCAAGATACCTGCGGGATTTGCAACCGTTTGTGGGCTCGATGACACTTGCATATCGCAAGGGAGCTCTGAACGAAGCTGACCCGTTAAGCCGGCGTCCAGACTTCGTACCTCAAGCCACAGTACCCTTATTTTGGGATGGCGAGGTTCCGTCAGATCGAGAATTACGACGGAAGTCCCAGCTGCTGTTTGAAGACGCACAGTTAAATTCACTGACTGTTGACGCGTTGCAGCTGAGCCCTGAGTTCGCTGATCTCATTCGCGAGGGGTTCTCACGAGATTCGTTTTATGGGGACGATGGTGAGTGGACAAAAGACAGCCGGATAGAAGCCAGAGATGGGTACTTTTGGCGTCTCAATCGCCTCTGTATTCCACAGAACTCTGAGCTCCGACTGAGATTGATCACAGAGCTGCACGAAAGTTCGTCAGCTGGTCACAGAGGAGTTGCTAGCACTCTTGCTAAAGCACTCGACAGATTCTGGTGGAAACGAATCCGCCAAGACGTGAAAGATTTTTGTGAACGCTGCGTCGTGTGCCGACGAGCGAAGATTCGACCGCAGATGGCTGCGACTCTTTACCCATTACCTGTTCCACCCAGACCGTGGCACACAGTTGGTCTTGACTACCTGACACACTTGCCTGAGAGCAACGGCTTTAACAGTGTGCTGATTGTAGTAGACCATCTAACTCGAATGGCCCATTTTCTGCCATGTACAGAGTCGATTACTGCCGAAGAAACTGCTACTTTGTTTTTACAGGGAGTCTACCGCTTACATGGACTACCCCGTGTGCTGATCAGCGACCGCGACCCGAAATTTGTCAGCGCTTTCTGGCAGACACTTTGGAGACGTCTTGGAACGCGACTGAACATGTCTACCAGCCGACACCCAGAAACAGATGGACTGACAGAACGCGTGAACAGCACGTTTCAGCAGCTTCTTCGTTGCTTCTGTTGCTATGATGGCTCCAACTGGTCGACACTTTTACCGCAAGTGGAGTTTGCGTACAACGCTTCGCGTGCACTCGGAATTGAGCACACGCCGTTCGAGGCTAACTTTGGCTTTTCTCCTGAGGAGCCTCCTGACCTACTCTTCAGCATGCGACCATCAATTCCAATTTCGCAAGACGCAACAGAACGGTTAAGATTGTTACAGGAAGTACACAGCTTGGTACGCTCAGTGTTACAGCTACATAAGGACGAGATGCAAGCACGCACAGAACCGTCTACAGCGCCACACTTCGCTAAGGGAGACAAGGTGTCAGTCGTCACAGCAAATCTTTTTCTACGAGGACAACCAAACAGGAAACTCAGAGACAGACAGCTCGGCCCTTTTTCAGTGGAGGAGCAGATTGGAAAACACAGTTACAGATTGAAACTACCAGCGACAGTACGCTTACACCCTGTGTTCCACGTTAATAACTTACGACCCTGCTCTACTGCTCCACTACGACCAGCTGTTCCTGTGACTGTACCTGAAGGAGACGATGAGGAGTTTGACGTCTCACACATTTCTGCTGTGTGCATCAAGTCGCTACCTGGGCGACGAGGCAAATATTTGCTCTTCATGACGCACTTCAGTGATGACGACATTCCACCTGTCTGGCACCGGTTGAACGAGGTGCATCGAACAATTGCGTTACAAGATTTCTTGGAGACGCCCCAATGGCGCAAGTTCGCCAAGACTCAGGCGTACATTGACTTCATGCACGCTCACCCAGCGCGCATTCCTGAGTCCCAGTAACTGCTTCAGTAAAGGAGCCAAGAACCACGGAGGTCTGCCTCGCGGCGGCCTCATTGATCTGTCAAGAGGGGGAGGGTACGAGTGTGACGAGTACAGTCCTGCAACAGTACATTGCAGGACATTGTACATGTACTCGTTACGGATATCAATTCGTGCTTTTCCACAGGATGGACGTATACTCGTGGGTACGTCGCTACTGCAATATTGTAATGGTGCTGATGCTACAGTACGACCAGTACCTCCCGGTACGTACAGATATGCATAATTAATCTAACCAGCCAGATGACGCGCCAGAGCGAGCTCTCCAATGCAGAAGGAGCCGCGTCGTGAGACCCAATGCTAGGCAGGCCGCATCTCGAGGCGAATGACGACGGTTGAGCAGCACTAACGCCTGACACGTAAGCGTAGCTTGCATGCGTGATTAGTCCGGGCTGAAACCTATTTAAGCCCAGTGCAGTAGAGGGAGGTGACAGAACCTTTTAACAATTCCTTTGTTCACTTACACTAACTACTGCCCAAGTACAGCAGTAAGACATCTCTCATCAATTGCCTCTCGACAACATCAATTGCCATCTTGCAACAACAGAACTAGACATACTAGAACAGATTTGTGCTAGCGTTTAGCTTTCAGAGGCTAACCGCCACAAACGGCTTGCTCGACTTTAGTTGACTTACGAAGGTTGGCGGTCACGTGCGGAACATGAACGGGTGCCGAAAAGACGCATACGAGCTGGTGCTGACCGACATGTAACGGCACTCGAGCGGGATTACCACTCAACAACGTAAGATCGTCGGAGTGAGAGTTAGGCCACTTTCCTCAAACAACTAACGAGCGGCAACATCGACGGGTGCTTCATTTGGCAGAATCGAACCGGCAAGAAACCAAGTTTTACCGATACGGGGTTCACGTTGTAATACGAGTTTGATACCATAAGCGTTCAAGCCTCAAGATTGGCACAACGACGACAACGTAATTACTATGTCCAAGTGAGGCCATCTTGAATCAAATAAGCATCATCGAACGACGAAAGCAACAACGAAAGCGCGTAGAGATCAACAACTCCGAAACCAATGTGTCACTTCACATGTCGACAGGTAGCTGCTGACACAAATTTGTTCTCTTGTGTTGTCGCTTCTGCATGTGGAAGTGCATATGGAGAGAGATGGAAGATGTTTGACTATTAAGTGTTAATTAACAATCGACTGTAAATAAACAAAGGGATTGATTAAATGGTTTTGTCACCTCCCTCCACTGCACTAGGCTTAAATAGCTCATGCACATGTTCTCGACTGGTCCTCGTGCCGGGTGCTAGGGCTCTTGCAAAGGTGCAATCAAACTAGCGACGCGGCGCGTCCTGTGGCTAGTCGTTATTATATTAATTGTACGTACATGTACGTACCGGGAGGTATTGGCAATACAGTACAAACAATACCCTCGCTAAATTGCAGTGGCAACGTGCCCACGTTGTACGTCCTTCCATGGAAAAGTACGAGTACCTGTACGATGTCCTGCAATGTACTGTTGCAGGACTGTACTCGTCACAGATAGTAGATGAGGTCTGGAAAAAATATGCCTGCCCGGCTCAACACTCAAAAACCACCCATGGCGTTTAGTATTTGTAATCATGTTATTAAAGTTGTGCATATGTCATATCCGGACGGCCGGTGTATGACGGAAGAAAGGCCAACGACGCCGCCTGTAGAGGGTGCCGGTGCGGGTTACCTGCCAGTCCCATATACAGGGGGCGAAAAAAAGAAAGAAAAAAAAAGCCAACGACGAATTTTTGCTTGACGGTGGTCTCCGCTGTTTTTTCTTGTAAGAATATTCGTAATTCGTATCCTCCGTTCCAACTGCTTCGCGGGCGACGATGAGAGCACCGGACACGACGAGAGCAGACCAGCATTACCAACCCGGGAGTCAGAATCGATACCTCAGTTGGAGAAGCTAATGCTCCGTGGCTCTATCTGAACAGGAGAATTACAGAGCTGTTAATCATCTGTAGTGTCCGTTCAGTAGGAGTGTCCGTGTTCGCGCCGTGTCCGGACGCGCGACATCGTCCAACCTGAATCGATAGAAAGTGAAGGCAACACTCGGTGGCGAAGATGGCGGACCTTGACGAAGAGCTAGCCCGCTTCCAGGCTGAGATAAGCAACGTGGAGGCTGAAACCGCGGCTACCGCGACCGGGGTGGGTGAGGGGGAGGCGGTGGGGAAACCGGACGGCGACAAGTTGGACGACGAGCTGGCGCTGTTCGAGAAAGAGATATCGGCGGTGGAGAAGGCGGCGGAGAGTGGGAAGGAGCAGCATGCGAAGCGCAGCAGCAACGCTACTCTGAGCGCCAAGCCTGTGAAAAGAAAGCCTGTCCAGGAGCAGGCACCTCCGCCAGAGAAGCCCCCACCACCAGCCAGCAAGCCTCCCGTCTCCGCTCCCCCCGTAAGCCCTCTCTTAATAAATGAATGTTAAATGAAAAATAATTATTAAAATATGATATCTTCACAATTAGAGCTTCAGTGCTCACGTCCATTATTTAAGCAAGGTAGCGCTAACCTTCTGCATGCGCCCGTGTCTGCTATGACTCTGGAATCAGCAGCAGCAGCAGCCGGAGGAGGTGGCCCCGCCGAGCGCTCTGCCCCCACCACCGCAGCCTTACGGTTCCTTCATGCCGCCCCCTGCCTATGCGCCCCCCGGTGCCTGGATGCCACCCCCTGCACAGCCGTACGGTGGATACCAGCAGGTGAGATGAGCTTTTCAGGCCGTGCGAGGATCCTTGATCAGATTCAATCGCAGCACATGCCCAATCATGCTGTGTCGGTGTATGTCCGTGGTGTATGTTGTGCGTGTGTTGGAGGGGAAAGGGAGTGAGAGAGAAAGAGAGAGAGAGAGAGAGAGAGAGAGAGAGAGAGTGAGTGAGAGAGAGTGTTAAATGGGGTTTTAAACTGGTTATGAGCTGCTTCTTATGCATGTGTGTCAGTAGTAAATGTTATTTCGTGACTACAAGTTGTGCCAGTGTGTGTGTGTGTGTTGGAGGGCGCGCTAAACTGATTTGGTGTTTACATGTCTATATAGGGCCATGTACGTTATTGTGAATAGGTATTTAAGCATGTCGTTGTGTCTGGACTTGCGTATGCGATTGTTTGTTGCTCTACATTTTATTTATGTATGTTCTTGAAATTTACCGTTAAAACTTGAAGGTGTGAATGCGGTGTGTCTGTGGCTGTGTCAGTTTTCTACTCCGGTTTCTTTTCTAGCGCACACTGTGTGCTAGAGCGGGAATGCTTTTGTCTGTTTGCTTGGTTACATTGTGCGTGCGTGTGTGTGTGTGTGTGTGTGTGTGTGTGTGTGTGTGTGTGTGTGTGTGTGTGTGTGTGTGTGTGTGTGTGTGTGTGTGTGCGTGCGTGTGTGTGTGTATGTGCGTGTGTGTGTGTAAATTTGTGTGTTTCTGTGGGTGTGTATGTATGTATGTGTGTGTGTGTATGTTTGTGTGTGTGTGTGTGATATTTTTGCGTGTGTATCATTCATTACCAGCTAACTCCCAGGACGTCCCGTCTGTCTGCACTGCAGGACCCTTACGCAGCAGCTGCTGCGTATGGCGGGGCCTCCGGGGATCCTGAGCGGATGCGGATGCAGGCCGAGGCGCTCGCGAATGTGCAGGCTCATCTCGGAAAGGCTGCAAAGATAAAGCAAAACACGGATAAGGTGCACTTCCGTAAAGCGGCGGGCACGAAATGGGTTGACCCCACGCTGAGCGAGTGGCCTGAAGGTGAGCTCTTTGCCCCTCTGCTGCTCCGCTGTGCAGCCAACCCATTCACTCCTATATTCCAGATGTTGTTGTCGCTGGATGGTGAAGGGCGGTGTTGCGTGTTGTTGTGACCTATATCAGATGACCACAGAATCTTTGTTGGCGACCTTGGCAACGAAGTCAATGACGAAATTCTGACGAAAGCGTTTCAGAAGTATCCCTCTTTCAACAAGGCCAAGGTGGGAGACACCCTCCTCCCCCCTCCCCCCTTCCTTTCTGCCTTTTTCCTCCTACCTTGTTGTGCAATCGAAGAGATATGGCAATGCCAGTCCCTATGTGGTTTGTGGATGGGTAGCTTGAACTGTGAGTTGTTCGTGAGCGTGTTCTTTTTGTGTGTTTAAAAAACTGAATGTGCATCTTTGTTTGCGTAAAAGTTTATTTCGAACGTAAGATTAACGATGAACATTCTTTTTATAGACATGCTGCCCGTATTTCAATTTGTGACTGTTTATGTGTTTGTGTTGTGACTTGCAGGTATATGCGAGCTTGATACTGTTTGCGTGCGATATATAGTTTTAGTGTTTGTGGTGTCCCTGCGTATGTGCGCATCATTGTGTTTATGTACTTCTGTTTGTATCTATGTATTTACAAATTTTCTGTGTCGCGTACGCATTTATGCTATTTTTTTTACTGAGTGCGCTTGAGCCTGTGTGTGTGTGTGTGTGTGTGTGTGTGTGTGTGTGTGTGTGTGTGTTGGTGTGTTGGTGTATGATTTTGTGCGTGTTGGTGAAAGTGCCTGTGCTTCAGATTGTGTCTGTCGATCTGTCTGTGTTTGCTTGCAGTTGTGTGTGTGTGCGTGTGTGTGTGTGTGTGTGTGTGAGAGAGAATGTTTGTATTTGTGAAAGTTCATGTAGCTAATAGTTTCCCACATTTTGAATCTAGATTGTGCGCGACAAGCGGTCAGGGAAGAGCAAAGGCTTTGGGTTTGTCAGTTTCTCTGACGTTGCGGAGTTCGCAAAGGCGATGCGCGAAATGAACGGTTGGCCGCCCACTCCCAAACTTGTGGGGTTTGAATCAGTGTGTCTGCTTTGCATTCGACTGAGTGAATGAGTGGCAGCAGGTGCTGTCTGGGGGAAAACTAAATGCCAATGGCCTCCTGGCTTGAACGTCCAGGGAAGTACATCGGAAATCGGCCTTGCAAGCTGAGCAAGAGCACATGGAACGAACGTGCGGATGAGCACACTGCGGGGAAAAAGGTGTGTGTGTGTGTGTGTGTGTGTGTGTGTGTGTGTGTGTGTGTTATGTGTCTGTGAGAGAGAGAGAGAGAGAGAGAGAGAGAGAGAGAGAGAGAGAGAGAGAGAGAGAGAGAGAGAGAGAGAGAATATGTGTGTTATGTGTGTGATACATATAGGGTGCTCCTGGCTTTCTGTATTGATGGGACCTTGCATGGCCATCTTGACATCATTCTTGCCGTCCTCAACCGCCTATGCAGTGTGTTTCTCAGACGTTCTGCTTTGCTTTGCTTTTGTTTGGCAGAGGAAGCCAGGCAAGACGATGGCGATTGGGCCGGCCAAGCACGGGCGGAAGCATTTAGCCATGGTGCCGCGCGGAAAGTAGACGGAGCGAGGGGATATTGTTTCTCGCAGATGTGTATTTACATCAAAGGGCTATGCTTGCAGAAAATTGTCATTTAAAAATATTTTCGCGTTTATTGTTTGGTGCTCTGTCACGCTACCGTTTCTCACTTTTTCGCCGTCGACCGATGACACAGCGTCTTCACCATCCCGCCGACGTCTTCGATCATTTCCACACGCGCACAGGAGTTCTTGCACATTAGACGTAGCCGGCCCTCGATCATCACTGAGTCCACCTGCTCGCAGATCACCTGCGTCGTTTCCGACTGCTGCGCTGCCTCGGGAATATTGACAATCGGGTTGCCGACCACCGCTTGCGGCTCGACACTACTCTGGCTGACGGTCTCCTCCTCCTCACCTTCCTCCTCCTCGATGGGACGTAGCCCCCATTTCTGAATTTCGGACTCTATCCAATCTTGAAAATAGAGGACGTCAGTGTAGACGCCGGGGAAAAACTCCTGTGCACAGCCGTAACCCCACGACACGACGCCGACGAGGTAGTCCTGACTGCCGTCGAACATGTTCCCCTTCGCTAGTAGCGGGCCGCCCGAGTCACCCTGGCACGAGTCCTTCCCACGGCTGGCTGCGCACATCATGGTCTGGTCGAGCAGCGGGTACCGTTGCCTGCACACGCCCCAGTCCCATACTTCGACGTCCACGTCGCGCAGTGTGCTGACCATGGAGCCGCCGAAGGAGGTGGCGCCCCAGCCGGCCACCGTCAGACGTGGGATTTGTATACCGAGCTTCTCCCGAATCTCTCGCGTTACAAGCTTAGCAGGCGCGTAATCCTCGACCGTCTCAGCCAGCAGAATCAGGCGCGCGTCGTGACTCGACGTCCGCTCCGAGTAATTCGGGTGAGTGACGACCTTGGATACGGCGATCGCGCCGGGACCGCTCTGGCTGAGGTCGTGTCGACCCAGCCACACAGAGTCCGGCACAGGGCAGTGCGCTGCCGTTATAACAACCCTTGGATGAATGAGGGTGCCGCCGCAGTGGACCACGTTCCCTACGCCAATGTTAGCGAGGTATGGGTAGCGACCCTCCTGCGCTACGGTGCCGCCCACTATCGCACTGTACCCGCGACTCCATGCCACGGCGGGCCCCGCCGCCGAGGGAGCAGTGGAGTCGAGCTTCTGCAGCTCGGCTACGTTTGTATCATCCTGGGTAAGCATTCGTCCAGCTACTATCACATCGACGCAAGCTAGGACGGAGACGGCTAAGAGTGCACGGGCAGCCCGACGCCTGCTGTGTCCGGTTGGCTCAGGTCGCATGCCGACTGTGGTTGAGGCCATGCTCGCGAAAAATGATTTACTGCAGAATACGATTATGCGATCGACCAAGGACGGGAGCGAGTAAACGCTATACTCTTAATCTGTCCTCTTTCAACCCGTGAGCTCCTTCACGGCAATTGCACTGGGATAACCGGCCCGTCAATACATCTGCTCTCCTGTGGGTTGTGGGTTTCTTAGTGCCCTGCGACGGACGCGTGCAGAGGAGGCACTTGTCCGACTTCTGCCCGTGTCCACGGGTCCTCCGCAGAGCGCAAGTGCTCGCCGTGCGACCGCGCGCCGCGGGCAGCAGAGCGCTTTTGAAAGGTGACCGCGTGATATGATCAGATATTCCAGCCAGCGCCCCGCGCGACGTACGGGTACGTATCGCTAATCAAATAGATGTACATAGGAGCGATTTGATTGGTACATGTACCTGTACACATTACTCCGGCTTCCTGCCGCAGTCCCGGAGTCTCGCGGGTCAAGACGAAGCTTGTTGCTGACTGTGTGGTACGTGTATCAGTAACGTAACCGTGTTTGTATTTTTGTATATTACATCAATCAATGATCCGTAATCCGTAATCATTACAACAGGGGATACAAGTGGCATGTTCATGTTGTGATTACAAGAACATGAGCATTCGGCAAAGCTGGAGAGCGAGCAGGCAGCCGCCTCTTGGAGGGATGCCCAGACTTGGGTGACGACTTTGGAGTACCAACAAAGCCAGGAAGAGCTAACTCCTTGATTTGCGTGAAGTTGGTATCAGGAGGCAGCTCCTGCTCTCCAGCCTTTGCGTTTCCAGTTTTTTACCGCGCCTTGTGTACCTCATAAACAAGTGCAGTACCGTACAATGTCGGCCGCATACTCCGTCAGCCATCAGCGGGTGAGCAACACCGGCCCCTCAACTCTTTCTCATAGCACCTGGGAATTACGTTAATCCTCCGCCCCGATTGACAATTCTAACGCTAACCTTCTTGGCGACCCTATCCCGACCGTGCGGTTTGACTATTCGCCCCGTGTTGCGTTGTTAAATGTCCAACATGGCACTATTATCCTTCTCCGAAACAGTCGTAAACTAAAAAATAGCTCTAAATAGTAACTTCCCATCCGTCAGTCTGGACACAGTTCACCAGATTGCCACCATCTCATTCAAGACGAAGACGATGACGTCTCGCCCTGTCCTCTCCACCCCGCAGGCTACTGCCATCCCAATTTTCACGGGCGCAATGGGTCGGGGTAGCCTCACCGGCGTGCATCAACAACATCAATGCCAACGACCCGAACGTACGGGTACGTCAAGCCGCAGGCGTTTGCTGAGACTGTGCGACTCGCCATCATCACCGCGCGCGTCGTCGTCGTTGGGCGCGGTGGGCGCGAGCAACGGGGAGCTGGACATGCGCTCGCTGGGAAAGTCTGGCCTGACCGTGTCTTCGATGGGCATCGGGACTCGTAAGTGGGGCGACACGAGCGAAGGCTTCGGGGGTGGGTTCGACGAGGAGGCGCTGTCGTTGGTGTTCGAGGCCGCCGTCGGTTCCGGATGCACCCTCTTCGACACCGACGAGGTTTACGGGTACCAGAGCCTGGGGTGCGGGCAGCAGGCGGAGCAGCAGCTGGGGAGGCTGAAGCAGCTGTGGTCGCACCCTGCGAGGCCGCCCATCGTGCTGGGCACCAAGTACTGCCCGCTCCCGTGGGCCAACCGCTTTGTGGGCGGCGCGGTGCGCGTCGGGAAGGAGGGGATGGCGGCGGCGCTGCAGGCGAGCCTGCACCGGCTTGGTCAAGGCAGCGTGGACCTGTGGCAGATCCAGAACCCCGTGGAGGCCAGCAACGCAGCTTTCATGGAGGGGCTGGCGGAGGCGGTGGACGGCGGGCTGGTGCGTCTGCCTCTCCCCACCTCAGTATTACTTCTCCAACCAACATGAAATTATGAAAACGACTTTCAACAAGTGCCAGCCATGGACCGGCTGATGTCTATGGACCCTCTCACACATGCGGTGCAGGTTGTGTCAGTGCGTGTGATTCTGTGAGGCCCTTCCCCTCCCTTCATGAATTTAGCTTTTCTCAGATTTAAGTAGCCAAGTGTAAACTTGATCACCAAGGAAGAAAGAAGAAGGGGTGTGATAGCATGCAGGAAGGTCTATGGATGAATATAGAAGAGGGAGTGCGTGATGTGATGATGAGGGTCTGATGAGTGGTGATGTGTGGCGTGCGCAGGTGAGGGCGGTGGGGGTGTGTAATTTCAACAAGGCGCAGTTGGAAGAGGCGATGGAGGTGTTGGGGGGGTATGGCATCCCGCTGGCGAGCGCTCAGGTGAGGTACAGTATCCTCCACCGCGCGCCGGAGAGGGACGGCGTGCTGGAGCTGTGCTCGAGCGCGAGGGTGGCGCTGGTGGCGCACTCGCCTCTGGATGGGCGGCTGGCGGGATCGCGGGAGGGGATGGCGGGGGAGGAGGTGGCGGTGCTGAAGCTGCTGGAGTTTGTGGGGACGCTGGCGTACCAGGGGAAGACGGCGACGCAAGTGGCTCTGAACTACCTCATCACCAAGGGCGCCATTCCCATCCCCGGCTGCACCTCCCCCGACCACGCGGACGAGCTGATGGGCGCGATGGGGTGGCGGCTGGAGGAGGACGACGTGGCGCTGATCGATGAGAAGCTGACATACCATAAGTTTTAACCCATCAACCACCCAGCATAGCTGCACCTATCCCCCGCCCACACCCTCAACAGCGATGAACACACACTCACATTAAAACAAACACACACCCACACGCGCGCGGAACAGAATGACAGGTGCACATAGTCTGTGATGTGCGAATTGCGCAGTAAGCCCGATTGGATGGCGTTCCAATCAAACGACGAGAACATGTTGTAATTCAGGCTTTGCAACCACGAAAGTGTAGACAATGCCGTGCTACAGTGAGTATGGAGTCTTTGGGTTTTGCGGCTGCAACCGTATCGAAGACATCCCCTGCGAAAGTGGAGGCATTGAAGACGATTATTAAATACAGATGTAGTGCAAATGCAGATTGACGTACCTCCTTTCGAGTCCCACCTCTGATTCACAAACATAAACATTGAGACACTATATATTAATTTTTTGTTTATTATATTTCCCGCTCGCCTGCTCGTGGTCTGACTTCTCAATATTCCATTGGTGCTCGTCCTGTCGACCATCACATGCGGCTGTGCTGCCCCCACACCCTGCGTAGCTCACCCACCGTCGTGTGCGCATCCACGGATTGCAGATTGGCCGTCGTCAGGCTCTCCGCGCCGCCTGCATTGCATTCACCGTGAAGCGGTGGCCGTCATTGTGGTAGTGGGCTTGGATAGGGGAGGCAGCGAGGTGGGAAACAGAGAGTGAGGGGGAGAAGGGTTTGGGTGAGGGGGCGCACCCTGCGCGAGGCTCCAAATCTTTTGGAGTAGGCATGCGGGGATGGCGTAGTTGAGGTGGGGCAGGACGGCGCCGCCGGAGGTGTGGGAGTTGCTGGTGATGAGGCCCACCACGGCGAGTGTGGCCTCATCCAGCAGCGGCCCTCCGCTGGCGCCGGCGTGCACGGTCGCGGAGGAGCAGAGCATCGCGGGCAGCACTGCCTCGCTCTGCAGCCCCGCACCCCCTGACCTGAACCACATGACCTGACGCAAAGAAAGGCGAGAATAAGAGTGAGGTGGGGAGAATGAGGGTGGAGGAGCATGAATGAGGGAGGTGCGGTGGGCTTCACCTGTAACAGGTGGCCTCGGTGGACGCTGGGGGCCCATGCCTGTGTGGAATGTTTGGAGAGCGCGCGGGATCGTGGGCTCAGCATGGCGTAGCCGATTGCGATCACGCCGCTACCCTTTTCAGGCGCCTCTTTGCGCAGCTCCATCGCGCGGACCGCCCCCAGCAGGGTCTGCCGCGGGATGAGCACCGCCACGTCCAGTGGACCCTGCAGAGAGGAGATCGAGTTCAGAGCAGACATGACTTGACAGAGAAGGGGTGGCGGACGTGCTGTGCGGACGGGAGTTGAAATGGGCCCGTTGTGGTGTGTCGTGGAGGGGAGTGAGATGCTTTAAAAGTGTGGATGGTCGAGCCCAGCACCTTGAAGGCATAAATGACTCTGGCAGTGTACCTGGGGAAAGGGAGACAATCATTTCGAACTTAAATGGGAGAGGGGAGCCCACTGTGAGTGTGTGTGTGTGTGTGTGTGTGTGTGTGTGTCGTGTGCTTTGATGTGTGTGGGTGTGCAGGCGCCTTTTCAACGATAACATATGCGGGAGGGGGGTGGGGGGGGACTTCTCCGTGTGTGTGTGTGTGTGTGTGTGTGTGTGTGTATGTGTGTATGTGTGTGTGTATGTGTGTGTGTGCGTGCGTCTATCGTGTGCTTTGCTGTGTGTGTGTGTGCAGGTGCCTTTTTAACAGTAACACATGGCGAAGGGGGGGTGGGGGGGGACTTCTCCGTGTGTGTGTGTGTGTGTGTGTGTGTATATGTGTGTGTGTGTGTGTGTGTGTGTGTGTGTGTGTGTGTGTGTATATGCGCAGAGGAGTAGTTCCCACGGGTCGCGTACCATTTCAGTCCCGACGGATGCTTAATCATGATTCGAATCCTCGACGCCCCAGCGACAACGTGAGCGTTCGTAATGACCGCACCCTCGGCTGACATGACCACCCCTGCCGCAGACAAAAAACAGACATTCAACATTTTGTCATGGCGTGCGTGTATTCCGCACGCTACGAGCAGGCTTCCCTGAAGGACGCATTTTCTGTACTTATGCCTGTGCATGTACGTGTGTGTGTGTGTGTGTGTGTGTGTGTGTGTGTGTGTGTGTGTGTGTGTGTGTGTGTGTGTGTGTATTTGTGTGTGTGTTGTGCGTGCGTGCGCGCGCGCGTGTGTATATGTGTGTGCGTGTGTGTGTGTGTGTGTGTGTTGTGCGTGCGTGCATGCGCGCGCGTGTGTGTATGTGTGTGCGTGCATGTGCGTGTGTGTGTTGAGAAAGGGGTAGCCTGGCACCTGTCCCCCAGCCATTTTCCGTTTCGATGAGCACAACAGAGGCAGCCCACGACGGACGGCACTCCCCGCCATCCCTGAAGTGACAGTCATTCAACGCATATTTCTAAATTACGGATAAAAGGTGCAACCACATCAATCGAAACCACATGAAGCACAGCGTATGACAGATACTGTCATTTCTAAATGTATTGGGCGGGTGTTTGGGAACTTGAGCAGAGATTGAACAGCGCAAGTTTAGGTGGGCTCTACTGTGTCAGTGTTGGTCACCTTCCCTTTAGAGGCTCCTTTCCCAGACTCGGGTTTGATTGGGACGGCAACGCGCCACCCGCGATCAACGTCCTCCGAAGGCTATCTGCGCCCAACAACAAAGTGCAAGGTGAGAAACACAGGAAAGTGCTTGTCTCCCTCGAGACATGCACTTTCTCTCAACCGTTCATATCTCACCCACGAAAAGCATGAGCGGCAGCTCGGTGCCTTCAGCCGTCAGCCGCATCGGGAGGGTCACCACGCCTGCAATGCCGCGCCCCAGCAACAACATAGTGTGAGATGTGATAGATATAGAGACGTTGGGCATTTGGGGGTGAATGCTATGATAGAGGCTACGTTGTGCCGGTGACGGCACTCTATCAGGTAACTCGGTAAAACCTGGAGACATTGTCAGCGTGGGGGGAAGATGGAGCTGTGGAGGGATGGAAAGGTTGCGATGGGGGGAGTGGTGCCGGACCTATGAGGTTGCCGTGCCGGTCGACCACCGGACCGCCCTCCTGCCCAGGCATGCACCGAGCGTCCACCGCAACCAACGATGGTCGCGCGGAGGCCTGAGCATCACCGGCGGAAACCAGACGGTAGGCGGGGAGAGCGAGTATGTTGGGAGACGATGAAGATAAGGGAGGAGGGGAGGCGGAGGCAGCAGGCGATGGAGGGGTGTTGCACCTCGTCAGACGCCACAAGTGTGTTGCTCACGATGCCAATGTTGATGGTGTTGAAGAACATGCCCGGTGACAACGCTCCTGCGGTGTTTTAGGGTTTCGCTGGGTGAGGGTGGGTTCGGGAAACTGACTGCCCTTGATTGACTGTGTGTTGGATGGGCGGTTAGGTTGTAAGCGGGGACACACCGAAGGGGGAGCCGGAGAGCGCGACCCAGTCGCCTGCTTGGCAGCTGTGAGCGGTTTCGCCCGCAGCATACAGCAACGACCAGGGCAGCTTATTGGGGTGGGTATGCAAGTGGGAGCGGCAAGAGTGAGTCCATGGTCAGCGTATACCTATGCCCATTCCTTCCTTACACAGCCCCACTGTCAAATTGATGTGGACAGAATGAGATGCTGAGACAGCTCGCCAACAATGTCAACCCATCAGAGCCTCCCCCCGGCCATGAACACCAACACACACACACGTACACATACACATACACACACAAGCACACACACACACAGACGCACAACTACACACATACACACACATACATACACACACACGCATAAACGCGCACACGCACGCACACACACACACACACACACACACACACACACACACACAAATGGAGCGGAACGGGCCGAGACAGGCTGGAGCCCACCTTTTCAGCTAAGCTTGGTAATTGATCAGCTCCGACACTCAGTCTTAGCACAGCGACGTGGCCGACACCGCCAAAAGGGAGGTAATTGTTGGCGGCAATGGAGTGCGCCGAGGTGTGCGCCGTCAACGGCAGCCCCGCCTCGCCCGTGATGCCGTCTCCGCCACGCCACCCGAACTTCCACGCGGTGCCACAGGCCACCAGCGGAATCTGACCTGACGACATTTTGGCAGCCGTGTGCACTGCCCCCTCGACCTTCACTTTCCCGAGAGAATCACAACAGCGGCAGCCACGCGCACGTCAGAGAACTTTTCGCCGTAACTTTTTCTTCATTGCCTTATTTTCGCAATCCTCATACCCTGTCCAATATTGCAACCCGTGACGTCCCTGTGAATCAGTTGCTTTTTTATGAGGCTGCCCACCTGAAACACCCCCTGCAGGCTGGCCGTCACCCACGACGGGAAGCCTCCCCCAGCGAGCAGCACCTCGAGCGACGTTCCCGGCAGCAACCGAGCGTCACTCAGCGACGCGAGGCTCCGCGGCGACACATCCCGACAACTCCTGCGTTTAGCAGCAAAGCAGGCGTCGTCCCTTCAGTTCACCCCCCCCCCCCCCCCCCCCCCCCCCCCTTCGACAACTATCCCGCCGCTTTCTATCGTTCACGTATCTGTTCTGTGACTCTATTGCTCTCGCTTTTCGTTATGGCTTTTTGTCGTATTCCGCCCGAGTTAGTTGCGACTGCTTTGGCGGTGTCGAGTGAGAGTCGAGGTACAACGTTCGTACGTGATGAAAGGCCACAGCAGTGACGCCGCGGTCACGATGCTGAGAGTGACGCAGCCAGTCGCGGAGCCATCGTGCTCCGCGGCGACGACGGTGCCGGATGCAGAGAGCGTGACGCGGTCGTTGGAGGAGCGGAAGAAGGGCGCGGCGCGGGTGAGTCGTCGCTGCGGGCTGTCCTCTCCCGTCGCCGACACCAAAACGCCGACGGACTCCAGCACGGCAACTGCGTGGCTGCTGCCGTTGCACGACGCTGCACAGCTATTCATGTCGTCATATAGCACCCGAAGTCGTATGGGCGCACTGCACTACTGTATCCGGGTCAGGTGCTGCATTAGCGGCGTGATGATGGACCGCTGGTTGCTGCGATGCCAAAGGCAGAACTTCGCTGATAATAATCGCTACGGACTTATAATCTGTATGGCTAGGATGGGTCGTAGGTTTTGCTTCGCTCTTCTTCTTTCGCTCCGCTTTTGCTAAGCAATCTAACGACGAGTCATCTTTCGAGGATGGTGGCAAAGTTCACCGGCCTTAAACTGGAAGAACCAGTGGAAGAACCGGCCTTAAACTGTGTGCAGGTAAGGGAGATAGGCAGGGAGGGAAACCCTAACTACCCAGCACTTACATGTAGCCCTAACCCCTCACACTACCCCCAATTTTAGTAGAATCTTCTTCAAGATGCTGCGACTGTCAATCATTTGTTAAAAAGATAGCAGTGGAATTCACAAGCCGACATCAGTGAGCGCGTCAACTTGCTTCGCTTCGCGAAGCTCGCTCCCATGTTTTCCAACGGTCCAACCGCGCTCGGCCGGAGTCTAGGCGTTTTGTATCCCGTGTCGGCCACGGCGCCCTTGCGTTTTTGGCTTCGGACCCTCCTACTTCCGGTCGCATGGGCGAGCTACGTGACAAGTTCCATGACCACTACGACGCAGTTTTCCGCGTCGCGGTCTGTCGCATCTTCGGCCTACCCTCATCCCGCATCCTCTGTACTCTACGCTCCCCCACTGCTTATGCTTCTTGCCATCTCTTGGTTCAAGTTATGCAGGGTGCGTTCTCGTCGGCGGGTGTTGACATGTCGGACGATGCATGGGCCACTGCTTTTGCGGACCATTTGGCTCGATGCGGCGGAGATGCTTCGGTCCACACCGCTCACTCTTGGTTAGTGACGGCCCTTGCGGAAATCATCTCCGGGGTTCGTGGCGCACTCGGGGTTGGCGTGCGATGATAAAGCACAGTGTGATAAACGAGAACCTCGAAGCCTACTAGCCCTGAGTGATGTGCGAAACTCGGAAATGATTTTCATATGAATCGTTGCCAACAATAAGAGCGACATTAGAATTGGGTTATTAATGCGATAATAAGTTGAGCTTATTAACGACACCACCGCAACGCGTCAAGTGCCAACCACTGCCAAGAGGTTGCCCTCGACGTAACACACATGTCTACAATCGCCAAATCGAAGGCCTCCATCCAGCACATCTAAACCAAAAGAGAGCAAAAATATACGATATGGGTGGGGACGGGTTGGGAGTTTAATGCGAGTAAGGAGGATCTGCGCTTGCGGACGGAGGTCCCAAGAAAGGTGAGGCAAACCCCGACGCGAAACATGGTGTCTAAATGCTTTGAAAATATTTCGCCTCGCAAACGCACAAAGCATTGGAATGTTACCACCCATCATGGCCTCTAAACATCGCTCGGAAACACACAATTCATCCACATAAAAGAACAATTTTGGAGCTCGATTAAATGATTTCTCGTCCTAGCATAGAGTGAACTGTTAGAAACTTAGAGACATTTTAGAACTATAGGAGTTTGCGCTCGGACCAGGCCATATATGTAGCCTTCCGTGTTATTCTCAGGAAAAGGGTTAGGGACGGGGGAGGGGGGGACAAGAGGGCAAAAATGATGAGTGAGTAGTGTTCGGGAATTCTTTTGACTACTATATTTTGACTCTTTGATCCCAAAACGGCGGCTCATCTCCAATGGGAGCAGCGGCGAGCCACCCAGTCACCGACACTAGCGTCTAAATCTTGATTCACTCGTCTCCACCCTCCCACACCATCAACCGAGCTGAAATTGAGGTTATCGATATAGGTCTACAACTTGGTCTACACCTCTTGAGTGGCAACGACTCATCCAATGTTGCATGACCTGCCCTACCGCCTTCCGACATCACATACACTGAAATACACTTGAATCCAACAGCACACTCTCAAAACTCGCTCCCCTACAGGCATTCCCACATACCTCGGCAAAAATCAAGGTACATAACTGCTCCCACTTTAATAATCTTGTGAACGTGCTAGCCTACCAAGTCGCAGACGGTCACCTACTCGACACAACTTGCTTTACATGTTCAGAATTGTTTGTAGGCACATGGACCTAGCCATTGACGCTCGTCCCTCAGTCACAAGGCGTGTCGGAATCGGGAAATGTTAGCACTAGCATCCCGTTGCCTAGTGCGTATGTATAAGCTAGCTATTTGTCATCCTAGTACCAAGTGTTATGCTATTAGCGGTACTTTATTCCCTATTAGTGGCGGTCGGCCGGCCCTGCCGGTGCCTTCGCCGACCATCTCTCTCCTCTCACTTCTCTAGTCACCACAGCCGGCCCCCTTGTGGGGCCGGCAAGACCTACGTGTAACTATCCGTTCCCGATTTCGACATGTTATGGGCCCTCCACCAAGTTACGCTAGAGAAGAGCGTGTGTAAAGCGCTCGCCGCCACGCTAGTCTTACCTACTCCCACGTAAAAAAGAGTAAAGCGTGTGTAAAGCGCTCGGCGCCACGCTAGTAAATCATCGTCCAACCGACACCACGCTTCGCCTTCGAGCTAGTTGGCCGCGACTGTCCTACCATCTCCCACGTAAAAATAAGAAGATCGTGTGTAAAGCGCCAGGCGCCACGCTCGCCCCACCCACCTTTCAGTCTCACCTAGCCTTCAGCCTACCGATGCTCTCGACCGGACATGGTTGTTTAAAACCGACCCGCGAAAATTCGGCCCGTGCGTACTTTAATTAGTACAGTTATTGTTTTTTCCCGAGGCAACGCCGCAACGCTCACCTAACTTAGCGGGGAGCTTACTTTTCCCACGGCGAAAGGGGGGAGTCAAAACGAGCAACGCCCGTCTATGCTTTTGCGTGTCTACACGCTCCTAACATCCTTGTTGCCTTTTGCTTCTTCCTCGCCGGTCGCTCTCATGCGTCGGCTAATTCGCTTTGGACAGTTTTTCCCACTACATGTCAGACTAGTACATTAAGCAGTACATTTGAAACATCTTCATATCGGCAACTCGCCGGTGCTGCACGTTCATGTGAGCGCATGTCGCTACACCTACCCGGCTTGAGACATACGCTACGAGCACTACACCTTCGACCAAGATGGCACCTTCCTCAACGCAAGCAAGGACGACGTCAAGACCTCGGCTACCTTGAGGGCGGGTGTTAGCACTAGCATCCCGTTGCCTAGTTCTTATGTACAAGGTAGTTGTTTGCCATCCTAGTACTTAGTGTTATGCTATTAGCGGTACTCTATTCCCTATTAATGGCGGCCGGCTCAACGGGATGCTAGTGCTAACACCCGCCCTCAAGGTAGCCGAGGTCTTGACGTCGTCCTTGCTTGCGTTGAGGAAGGTGCCATCTCGGTCGAAGGTGTAGTGCTTGTAGCGTGTATCTCAGGCCGGGTAGGTGTAGCGACATGCGCTCACATGAACGTGCCGCTACCGGCGAGTTGCCGATATGAAGGTGTTTCAAATGTAATGCTTAATGTACTAGTCTGATATGTAGCATGAAAAACTGTCCACGAGCGAATTAGATGACGAATGAGAGCGACTGGCGAGGAAGAAGCAAAGTCAATAAGGCTGCCATGAGCGTGTAGACACGCAAAAGCATAGACGGGCGTTGCTCGTGTTGACTCCCCCCTTTCGCCGTGGGAAAAGTAAGCTCCCCGCTAAGTTAGGTGAGCGTTGCGGCGTTGCCTCGGGGAAAAACAATAACTGTACTAATTAAAGTACGCGGGACGAATTTTCGCGGGTCAGTTTTAAACAACCATATCCGGTCGAGAGCATCGGTAGGCTGAAGGCTAGGTGGGGCGAGCGTGGTGTCGGGCGCTTTACACACGATCTTCTCATTTTTACGTGGGAGATGGTAGGACAGTCGCGGACAACTAGCTTGAAGGCGAAGCGTGGTGTCGGTTGGACGATGAATTACTAGCGTGGCGCCGAGCGCTTTACACACGCTTTACTATTTTTTATGTGGGAGTTGGAAGGACTAGCGTGGCGGCGAGCGCTTTACACACGCTCTTCTCTAGAGTATTTTGGTGGAGGGCCCATAACCTGTCAGAATTGGGAACGGATAGTTACACGTAGGTCGTGCCGGCCCCACAAGGGGGGCGGGTGTGGTGACTAGAGAAGTGAGTGGAGAGAGATGGCGGCCGGCGAAGGCACCGGGAGGGCCGGCCGACCGCCACTAATAGGGAATAGAGTACCGCTAATAGCATAACACTTGGTACTAGGATGACAAATAGCTACCTTGCACGTAAGAAATAGGCAACGAGATGCTAGTGCTAACAAGGCGACCCCCCACAATACAGCTTAACTAAACGCAAAGCCGAGGCCCGCAAGTATCGCATCCATCACACTCACACGCCTCTAGCCCGAACCACTAAATACGGAACCCTCCCCGCCCGCGCCGCAACGGACGGGGCGGACTTCTCATAGCACAAAAACATAGCTCACTCACCAACATCTAATTCAAACACAACCAGTTTTCATGTGGGGAGTACACGACACTCGCCTCCTGGCATGCAACCCCTCCTTGCGTTGCTCCATGTCTGGTCAGTTCACGTGTAACGGCCACATGGCCGGCAACTCCCCCTCGATGTCGGGTCTCCGACAGTACCGTCACAAATATGCCCTCAAACTCCTTACCTCTTTACTTGAATGCAGTAATGGCGGGCGATGGGAAACCATAACCGCCGACTTCGGTAACAAACCGGCTAGTCATTCGACTCCAACCCCCTCCTCTCGCTCCCCGCAGCACCCCTCGACTGTCACCCACATCCTCCTAATGGTATGCCCACCCGTATTGTAGACGCCGACGAAGGCAACTCCCTTGACTCCCTCATATCTTGTACGGTAGTTCTTGTTGAAGATCTCTTGCCGTCCTCGCTCCGACCCTTCGCTCATAGACCCGATTTTGTCCGCCTTTTAGAACCCATACTCATTGGTAACTCAAACTCTCTTCGCCGTTACCCCTCAATGAATAAGATTTGCATAGGGGAATGGAAATACAGCACCGACAACTATTTGTCACACACCGCGCAGCTCATTCTCAACAAGTACGCTCCCCTCGCCAACGCCCTCCAACATCGTTGGCTTAGCAATGGAGTAGACATCCTACCCGTCGTCATATGTCGCACTGGCACACCACACATACGCTACTACGAACAAGGCATCCGAGGCTCAAAACTTGCTATTGATGCCGTGTTCTCAGGTTTGTTCGGCATTCTAGTCTCCCGTATCCCGATGTCGCTCTATGCCGTGCTGAGAAGATCACCTTCGATAAGTACTTGGAGGGGGTGAGGAGTCGCTCCGACATCCGCTTCACTCCCATTTCAATCACGGAATTTGGTGCTCTCGGCGGCCATGCCGTGACATTTTTACATAGTTGGTTAGGCAGGCAACCATCTCTAAAAGGATACACGTGGGCAAGTTGTTGGCCTCTTGGCGCCGAAAGGTTTCTCTCGCCGTCCATGCCGATCACGCAAACAACGTCTTGCCCGGGTTGCCCGCCGCCGCGGACGATGTGGAGGCCGGTTCCTCCTCGACTTATATACCTTTTCATGTCACGGCGTTCTTCACCCGCGCCATGGGCCGCAAGCGTCTCCATGCTTCCTCGCACGGTGCGTAAGGTGTCGCTTGTCGCCTCCACGTGTTGTGTTTTTAAGCGTTGCGTGGGAGTTTATTGTGTTCTCTTATGTTTCATCTGCTAGATTTGTGCACAATGTAGTGCTTCCCTTTGCCGTGCCTTGGATTCCAGTACCCCCTTGTTTTTTGTAATTCCTGTCGTGCTTCCTCTAATCGAACTTTCGATAGTAATTTAACACATCGTAGTCGGTCGGGAGCTTCACGTGATCGTCCTGGGGATGTGGTTTGGTTAGACTTCATGGCTCCGCATCGTCATCTTGTTGTTGATGTGACGGTTACAAGTGCTCGCACGAGCACCAACGTTCCTCGTATAGGTGCTCGCCTTCCACTCCCTGGCAGCCTTGCATTGGGAGCTCAGCAAGGCAAACTTGATGCGGACCTCCGCACTTCCGCTTTGCTTGGCACGCCTTCGGTTCAGTCGGTCCATGACTATTATCCCTTCGCCATGGAGGATGGGGGCCGGTTGGCGCCGATGGCGGCTGAGTTGGTCGATCGCTTGGCTATTTTGGTAGCTGTTCGTCGTTTCCCTGGCATGGGGGCCGCTGAATCTCGTTCCTTGCGCTCTGACAGTTATGTCCGTATGCAACATTTTGTTCGTCGATCTACTTCTCTTCCGTTTCGGCGTTTCTTGGGGGATGTGCGACGTGAATTCATGCAACGTCTTTCTGCTGCTCTTCATGGCACTCTGGGTTCTTATCTCCGCGACGCTTTTCAGGAGGGCAGTGCTGGTGCTGTGGCATACCTTCCTGTTCCTCGGGCTTAGATTTTTTTTTTCCTCCTTCCTTCTTTTTTGCTTGGTGGCCTCCACTGCTTTTTCTTGTAAGCAATGTTTATTAATTTAACACATCAGGAAGTTAAAGAAAAGTAATCAACAAATTAATCGAAATGATCGTAATATATTCGTATGATGTTCTGGTCATATTTTTCTAGGTTCGCCATATCGTCTAGGTTCGCTTAGGTGTATTTGCTCCTCGCCGCCGCCGCAGTTACGGCGTCAACGCCGGCACGTGCAGATATTACGTGATCCCAGCGACTACGGCAGCGCCGCAGCGCCACACGAGCCCAAAACCCATCACGCCGCTCTCCCACCAGTGCCATATTTTTGAAATCTAGTCGCCTCGCAGGGGTTGAGCTGTGGTGACCAGTGGCAAGGCTGACGTAGGTTTTCGTCCGGAGAGCTCCCACCGTCTCTCGAGTCGGCTGATCTTCCGCCATCGTAACGGCCGCACATCTCCGCAGCACCGCCGCCCGCCGGGCCGCCAACCCTCCCAGTCTCCTCTGGGCCTTCGCTGAGACACATCTGACCCAGGTGCGCGGAGTACGAAAACTCAGTGTGACGGGTATCCGTGACGTGCCTGTCACCCCACACCAGCCCATCGCACCGCGACCCGACGACCCCCTCCCCAGCCAGCACAGCCACGCTGCCGCTCCGCAGCAGCACTCCCGACTGATGGGCTGCCTCAGCTGCTAGCACCTGCAACCTTTTCAGAGATACCCTACTCAGAGGCGCACGCACGAATCCATTCAGATGCCCAGACAGATACTGGCCCTGTTGAACTCCACTAAAAGCGAGCGCCCCTCCCCACAAACACAAGCACACCCCCCCCCCCCCCCCCACACACACCCCACATACACACACACACACACACACGCACCCTCCCACCCACCCACATACACATACACACACACCCACGCACGAACCCCCCCCCCCCCCCACACACACTCACATGCAACCACCCACGCACAGACATACAGATACACAAACCCACGCACGCACCCCCCCCCCCCCCCACACACACACACGCACATTCAGGCGCGCGTACAGATTCGCCAGTGCATCTATTTACACAAATTCACACGCAAGCTGTTGCACTCACACTTTCCTTCTCTTTCTCTCACCCTCCCTCATGTCCACACACCTGCGCATGCATAGACACACATATGCACACACATTCAAATACCAACAGACATATACCAATAGACCCTCTTTCACTCCCCCACATATACACATCCAAAAGGATATTACTCTTCTCCCCCCCCCCCCCCCCCCCCACACACTTTCTCTCATACATCATTTTATTCATACTCTCACTAGATCATAAACACTTTTCGTATTTGCACCCTCTTGTAATGCACTTGGGGTCTCTTTTCTCCTTGACTCTCAAACAGTCTCTCTCAGTCCCTTGCAACCTCTCGCGTATACACACACTCTCTTTCTTTATCTGTTCACCCATTTTGTGCGACGAGGCTGTGGCTATGCTGTCATGATATAATAAATCAAACAGAATACCTCACACTGTCTTTGCCCTTGTCAATCAGCCTGCAATGAATGCGAGCAAAGAGGGTATAGTTTCGGAGCTCTTATCCGTTTTTGAAGTGATAGAACAACCCCCTTCACTCTTGGACTTTTCGTCGGCCAGGGCTCGGTGGTGTGTCATGGTGCTGCGGTGTGTGTGTGTGTGTGTGTGTGTGTGTGTGTGTGTGTGCGCGCGCGTGTGTGCGTGTATTTTGTTGGGGGAGGGAGGCAAGCACTGTGGCCGTAGTTCTACCCTGAACTATCAGCGTGCGGGGTGGGGAACAGGGGAATTAGTGCACAGGGCATGCCAGGTCCTCTTTCTGCCCCCAGTTTAGTGAATTTTTTTATTTCCGATGCGCGCTCTGCAGACCGTCGGTGCGTTTCTGGCCACCGCCGCGGGGCGTTCAGAGCGCGATGGACATGTCTGACGGGTCCTCTTCGCGCGGGCGGGGAAGGAGCAGTAACCGTGGGCGTGGGAGGAGCTCATGGGGTGGCAGCGGAGGGCGGGGCGGCTTTCAGGGGAACAATTACAACAACAACTTTGCCGGGCGAGGGGGCAGCCGAGGGTCAGGCCGGGGTCGCGGCGGCCGCTTTGGTGGACGAAGCTACACTCGAGGTGCTTTATTACATCCCCCTCCCCACCCTCGCGTCCCTTGGATTCACACTCTATAATCGAGGAAGCGAGGGAGGAGGCGAGGGAGAGGGTGAGTGTATGTGGCTGTTTGGCCGGTTTCAGTTGTCTGAGAGCCTTCCTCGCTGCCGCTCTCATCAGGCGGCCCCTCTCAGAGCCTTCCACAGGACGTAGAGCAGATAATGCAGCTGGGGAAGAAGCAGGGTGGCCATCAGATCACCGTCACCTGTTTAGCGTGGGACAACGACAGTTCCAGGGTAAGTCGCCTCCCTCGCTCTTTCACTCTCCCCCTTAATGTCCTTTTCCGTGGTCATGCAGGACGGAGCCTGTGGCTGTGGCTTTTTTTACTGCTTTTATGGTCACCTGGTGATGTCACGCGTCTAAGTCTTGCAAGCTTGGATCCACAGCTGTACTCTGGCTCCAAGGACGGTACCGTGTGCGTGTGGGACTGTCAGTCGGGGCAGGTAAGACAGAATTTGAAGAGTTGTACTGGTACTGGGGGGAGGAGGGAGAGGGGGGTTGCAACCTGCGACACACTTTGCTTATGTTTCCTATGTCGAGCGGTGGAGGGGCGGTGCCGGTGGTTTAGTGTGGTTGTAAGGTGAGGCTGACGGTGGCTTATGGTGTGGTGTTGGGACATGGCAGTGCGAGAAGAAGGTGCCGCAGGGAGGCGTGGTGGACTCTATTCTGATCGAGGGCGGCCACCTGTTTGTGGGCACACACAAGCAGCAAAGTGGTCGGCCGATTGGGGAGATTAAAACCTATAACATGGCATCTGGCGCGATGGCCACCCTCACGGGACACGAGGTGAGGGCACAAGAGGATGCACACACACACACACACACACACACACACACACACACACACACACACACACACACACACACACACACACACACACACAACCATGCAAAGAAGCAGACGGGCGGGAAAGCAAGCAGAGAAAGTCGCGCTGATACACACTCACTTTTGCGCATTAGATGTGGACATAACATGACAGCTGTTTTTGCAAATGAGTTCGCTCCCAGCATGGATTCCTTTGAGACCGTCACTCTGCGGAGCATCATGTGTGGGAGGATGTTTCGGGGGGTGTTCGGAGAGCCAACGCGCTGTGTGGGGAATGTGTGCCTCGGGCAGGGAGAAATTTACGCATTGCACGTTGCGAACAACATGCTCTTCAGCGGGGGGCGAGGCGGTGCGCTGCATGTGTGGACCTACGACGTGACGAGTCAGCAGTTTGTGCAGCAGGTAGCTTGGATCCACCGTCCCTTGTCACCTCATTACATTACCCATACCGCCTCCTCTTTGTCGTGCATCTTGTGCTGTTCCCGCCCCCCCCTCTCCCCCCCCCCCCCCCACACACACACACGCGCGCAGCACTCTCAGACACATTCACACTATGGCACACACATACACGAACGAACAAGACACGCTTTCTCACCATCAGGGTAGAACGCTAACCTGTAGCCCTGTATCGCTCCTTCTCCCTTTCCAATCCTCCAAAGGCACAGATCGGTGCTGACATGGGAGGCCATACGCAGTCAGTTAAGTGCATGACATCCGCAGGAGCGTTCCTTTATTCTGGAGACTTCCTGGGCACCATCAAGGTACCCCCCCCCCCCCCCCCTTCTCACACACACACACACACACACACACACACACACGTCCGCACCGAGAGAGGTGACGGGTCTTCTTTCCTTTTCATGTGGTCGATTGAGGCTGGTGGGAGCGCATGCTCGCTGATTTGGGGTGGGTGGGCGTTTTAGGTCTGGGACCTCGCGGGCGGTAGCTGCACGCAAACGATCCCGGGCCACGACAGCTGCGTATCGCAGTTAATTCTGTGGCAGGAGTTTCTGGTGAGCAGCAGCTACGACGGCTCTGTCCGGGTGTGGGCACACGAGGAGACGCCTGCGCCGGGTGCGGTGTTGAAGCCGGTCCCCTTGTACACGCACCCGGATGACGGCAACGGCGACGGGTCGGGGCGAACCAACAAGGCCAACCGTTTGTTTCAAGTGATGGACATGATGGGGCAGCTGGACGGGCAGGGCAACGCGGTGCTGATCACCTCGCACAATGAGGAGGAGGTGGCGCACCTGTGGGACCTGCCGTCCTTCAACGACCGGGGGGTGCTGCCGCGCGTGGTCGCCTCGCGCGCCATCTGCGCCGGTCCCAACGGCGTCATGTTCACCGGCGGAGATGACGGCCTCATACGCGTCTTCCAGTTCAAGCCACAGGCCTGACCGTGATCACTACCTCCGTATGTGTCTGAGTACTCGATCGTTGCTATTGTAGTTAAGGCATGGCGTCAACGATTGCAAAGCTGGGGTGCCAAAGTATGGTGGATGCGGGGTGGCAAAGTGAAAGCAGTGGAGGTGTTGTGGAGACGGAAGCTGTGGAGAGAAGGAATGGGGGTGTAGGGTGAGGAGGGGAATAAGAGTGGGGGTGCGGTGCTCCACCCCGTGTGTGCTAATGTAGGAGCGCCTTTTTCAGCCGCGTGACCTCTCACTCCCCATCAACTCATCCTGTAGCGCTGCCTGGAAGCGACCTCGCTACTAGCAAAAACTTGTAACCTGTCACTGCGACCCGTGGACATTTAACGGGCGGATCTTCATTGACAATGATGTATACAAAGTGGGAAAGGTACCCCCGCAAGTGATATTATGTGGAGCGCGAAACGAAGCAGGGAGAAGAGGGAACGTGTGAAGAGGTGTGGTATCAACCTAGCATGAGATTATGCGGTGCAGGTACCAGTTTGATGGAGTGAACAAGGCGGATGGAACCCAAAGACATAAGCACAAATTGGGACAGAAAAAGTCAAAAACAGTATAGCAGTCGCGCTAGACGATGAAAGACATTCAGTAGACTTACTTGAAATTACATCAAAAAATTCGCGGGCTAGAAACAAAAAAATGGAGGGAGTCGGCCTTTTACTACGACGAAAAGAAAGTATGGCGGGCAACGTTGTCCCCGGCGTCGATGACGCCCTCGCTTATGTCTAGAAACTCGGAAAGCACGGGGAAGGAGGCCAGCGTCTGGTGCCTCTTCGCGAGCATTCTCCGACCCATTGACGTCTGTCCTAGGCTGTCTGATGCGTCCAAACGAACGAGGTCAATCGAGTTCGGCACGCGCTCACCCCCGGGGAGCGAGGCCGCGAAGGACATAGCCAGGGGCTCCGGCTCATTCGACGCTGTCGTATCATCACGGCCCCCACCCACGTCGAACATAGTATAGCTCTTCTTCCTCGGGTTTCCGTCACCACGGTTCCTCGACGAAGGCGGCTCACCGAGGCGCTCCAACAAAAACTCGGTCGAATGTCGCCTCAGCCTCGACGTCGCTTCGTAGCTCTTCACTTCCCCCACCGATTCCTCCCTATCCTCTCTATTTGCGCTCCCCGGAATCTCCTTCTCCAAATAGTCTCCCGACATGCTATCCCGGACCACCTTTGCCACCATGTCGACAGACAACCGCGCTGGCCGGATCCGCATAGGAGCGCCGGCAACCTTCGCACCACAATCCCCGCTTTCTCCCTCGCACGAGGAGTCGTCACCTTGCGCGTCAAGCTCGGTGCCACTGAAACCCTTTCGACGAAGTAAGTTCATCACTTTCCGGAAGCGGTCACGCAGGCGGTAGCTGCGTTCCTTTTGCGAGTACTCCCGCCTCCGCCACAGCAGCTCCACGCCGCGCATTAGTACCGAGTTGGTCACCGCCAGCCCGAGCCACTGAATGATGCACATGTACACGACCGTCAGGGGCGTCACGTACTGCATCCGCACCACCGCGAAGTCGCCGTATCCAACGGTGGAGAATGTCTGCCAGGAGTGCCAGAAAGCCTCCGTGAAGCTCCAAGGCTCCTCTGACTTCGCATTCGTGATGGCCTGCCACACGGCCGCGTTGCCGCAGAGGAGGAGCACTAACAGGGCGGTGTACGCGATAGCCTCCAGCCGGATCACGGAGTCGATATGGTGCAGGCCCAGCCGACCGCTCACGAGCGCGAATGTTGCATTCAACAATTTGCTCAGCTTGATGATACTCACGATGTTCAGAACGCTCCCTCCCGTGCACGCCGCCATCGTCCACCACCGCCCCGAGTCCGTCAGAGGCACCAGGTCGCCGTACCCTATGCGTACAATTCCAGAGTACATTATGTAAACGCTGGCGGTGTACTTTGCGAAGGTGTGACTCACTCGGTCGGCGTACATGAACACGGAACCCGCAGCGTCCGCGAGCTCCTCCCCTTCCAGCGCGGTCAGCACCCCCGCCATCACGCCACAGTACATAAACTCCAACGCCACCGAAAACAGGCACTCCCGCCCCATCT